>JAVKLA010000061.1:3617265-3650101 GCA_034782735.1 Sagittarius serpentarius
ACCCGACCCCCCCACCCCTGTCTCGTGCCACGCGTTCCTACCCGCCCCTCCCCTGATGCTGGCACCGGTGTTTTGGCAGCCGCTTGGTGAGCTGAACTGGTGGAAAACGTGTCGCCTTTTACACGTAAAGATTAGTTTTCCTCTGGATTGAGTCCCTGAACTGACTTTTCACACCGTGCGCTGCAGGCACGAAGCAGGGGATCACAGCAGCCCAACGGGAGCCTGAGTAAAGCTTTTGCAGGATTGCACCCTCAGTGCCGAGTCCTTTCGGCCTCCTCGGAGAGCGATCTGCCCTTTCCTCAGTCGCGGCACACGCACAGAGCTAGCCCCACTGTGCCGAAGTACCCCTTGCGCGTATTTTGACTTGTGCTTTTTTTTCATGTAATTCAGGAGGGGGGAGCGGCAGCACAAATGAGTTTTGTCCGGTGCGTGTCCTTGTGCGCGACTTGGTCCTGGCTGCTGCTTCTCTTGCAGGTTGGCTTTGTGGTGGGGTGCACAGTGTTGGTCAGGGATGTCTTCAGGCTGGGTCTCAGAGTGAGCAGGAAGTTGTTTCCTTTCTTCCTGTTTTTGTCCCCATGGCTGCTGATTTCCTCTGGGAAGAAAGCTGTGCATTCTGCAGTAAAGGAAAAAATAGTCGCACGTAACGGGAAGGGACAAGGCAGCAAAGCCGAAGGCACTTCTGAATGAAGCATGGGATGAGGAAGGAGCACAGGGTGTTAACTGCAGTAATGCTGATAGAGCAACAAAGGCAAGTGGCTGCCTTTGTGCTGTGACCACAGGGGTAAAAGGGGCCCACTTGGGACAAGCTGGGGAGCAGACCCTTGGAAAGAGAGTTGGATCTCCACTCCAGTGCGTGGATATATGTTGCTCTCCAGCTCTTCTATCTCGGTGGTGCAGGGTTTGCAAGAGGAGGCGATAACTTGTGTTAGATCGGTTGTTATAGTTGGAAGAACCAGGTGAACTTTCAGATACTTACTTCCTGCAAGTTTTGATTGTTAAAAGGACTTTACGAAAGGCCTGGTGTGCCTGAAGGCTTGTATGCTTTTTTTTTTTTTCTTTTACACCCTCTGTTGCTCTGATAACAACTGTCATCCCTCCCTCCTGCTGCATCCTTCTTGTGTCCTTAGATCCTCGTGGCTGCCGCTGGGCAGCCCAGGTCTCCACTGTCTCTGTGCAGGCTTCTGGGGAGCCTGCGCCATTCCTGAGCTGGGACACTGCCAGCATCCCAAGAGGTGCTGTGGATTTGGAACAGGGGAATGGGCTTCGTTATGGTCTCTGTGCTCATCAGTCCTGAGCCCCCCGGAAGGCAGTGGCTGTCACGTGTGGTCATGTGTCAGCAGTGTGCCTGCTTCTGTGCGTTCCCATGAAAGGAGGTTAATGCTGCACAGCGTAAAAGCAGCTCCCACAAAACTAGTTCTGCTCTGGGACTTCCCATGACAGGCCTTTTTTTTTTTTTAAGCAATACACTTGCAAGAGATCTGCCTACAAACTGGCTTTTCAGGTTCTGGGGAAAGCCATGGGCAGGCCCCGGCCTCAGGAATGTCTTGCTCTGTGCTGGGTAGGCTTCAGCCAGGGTGATGAGCTTTGGATGTGGAGGGCGCTGCTCACCTGCAGAGCAGAGCAGGCACCTCTTCTCCAGCAAATTTGTCCTTCTTGTGGCTCGGTGCTGAGAGCACATGGCCCTGACTTGTCACCTCGGTCAGGAGTTACGTCCCTTAGAGATGGCCAGTGCCTCGTCACTGGACTTGACAGATGGCTTGTTTCACTTTCATGGCGGGGACTGCAGCGAGGCTGCAGCTGAGCAAGGTCGCGAGGCAGGAATAGGAATTCCTTTTGGGGTCATCAGTCCTGTTCCTCTGGAATCCAGCCCCGGAGAGTAGCCAGCAAGTCCGAGCATGTTTCCCTGAAAGAGGCAGGGTCTGCTGAGTGTGGCATGATAGGACAGTTTATTCTGGGCACAGAGCCCACACGCTCAACTATAATTAGGAAAGATTTGATTCCATTCAGTGTGTCGGATCTCTCTGCAGTGCAAGCACAGCCTGGTTAGTGCTGAAGGTCCGAGATGGGCAACATGACCAGGAGTCCCGGGTTGTTTTCCTCTTCCGTTCAGTGCCTCCAGCAAAAAGGCTGGCAGAGCACCCTGTTTGCTGCTGGGGATGCTGCCTGCTGAGTGGGACTGGCTGTGAGCTGAAGATCCTGACGTTTCCCTGTCTGTACCTCTAGAGCTTTTATCCAGCAGAACAGTCTTTGATAAGATTCTTCCCTTGTGGTTGCTGCCTTTCTTTCTTAGTTACCTTTGGAGGCTTTGGCATCCCATGGAGACCGTGTGCCCTTCTCGGAGGTTCCAGCATTAATTGTGACCCAACACGACACTTCTATTAATTGCTGTTTCTGCAGCCTTTAGCCTGTCACTGGTATATGACCATTTCAGTAGAAATACTTAAAACTCAAGGATGGGTTCCTTCCCTAACATTTTCCCTGAGCTCAGGCATGGATTAGTTTCCTTTCTCTTCAGCTGAAGAGGTGCTGGGCTCCAAGTCTAACTTTATCATCATCTAGTTGGAGCGAAACGGATGTGAAGTGTGCAGATCTCACACTGTTATTGTAAGGTTGCCTCCTTGCTGCTAGGTATGTATCTGTTGTAGTTTTAAAGTAACCCGCAGAACGTATATGTTGCCTGCCTACTCAGAGAGCTGTGTTGCATCTTCTCTGCTGAGAGTGTGACAGTGTCTCAGTGTGTGCTGGTGGGTGCTGCAACCTGAAGTTAGTGGGACTTGTGTCTGGGTCATGGGTAAAATGTCTCAGTGCTGCTGGAAAATAGAGTGAAGATGGTCTCTTTCTTCAGAGGAGGGGAAGCCCTGGTGTCCAGGGTCATGCAGGTAGTTGTCTCCCCAGTGGTGGGATTCTTTTTTTAGCTTTGTGGTTGGTTGTTTTGGTTTGGGTTGGGTTTTTTTTGTCTTTTTGTTTGTTTATTTTTTGCCTTGTTCAGAACTAGCAGATGAACCAGTTGAACTGAATGGACTTCAGGACCTGTTGCTTACTCCGATAGTGTCCAGTGGCTCCCCTCTGAGGTCAGCACCTACCATGCAAGTAATAGAAAAATATTTAGAAGGAACAATCTGAGTCCCAAGAGATTAGGAAGGCAAGAGGCAAGATTTAACCTTGGAAGGAAATGGATCTATTAGACAGCATTTCCCATGGTCATGCTGGCAGCTCTGTTTCTGTGTCCTTGAAGAACCCCAAACTGATTCAGTGTGTGATGCGTGCTCTTGCCATCCAGGCCTGCTTGCACAAAGTTGTAGAGACCCTCACTCCAACACAGTGCAGGGCAGGCAAGGCTTGCCTGCCAACCTCTCTGTTTTCACAGGTAGGCTTGACTGTGCCATTGGCAAGGTCTAGGGGCAACCCTGAGGTTTCCACAGCGAGCGGTGGAAAACTGTGTCTGTGCTGAGATTGCCTGTTGTCGTGTCCTTCTTAGTTGAACTTCAGGGATTTCTGATTGCTTGCTCCTTTTTTTGTTCCTGCTCATCTAGCTGTTGCTCAGGACTGGTTGAAGCCCACTTAAGATCACATCTCTCATACTTGTTTCAGTCCATGCTGCTGTAGAAACGAGGAAGTGGGTTTTTCTTAATGTGTGTTGGGACGATGCCACAACGAGCAAATTAGTAGCTGAGTTTTTGAACAAATCCAGACTATGGTCACATCCTTTTGAATAACAAACAGTGGCTCTTTGCTACTTGGTGAAGGCAGAGAGCTTATTCTTCTTGTTAACCTTAACTGTTAAATCTGGTAAAGCTATAGAGTGCAAGTTTCACTGGTTGTGTGCTCTGTTTGCTGCAGAGACAGCAAATGTCAGACTGACATAAGGCTTGCTCTTGCTGAAATTTCCTTTGGGTGCACTCTTCAACTATGTAGATAAACCATCTGTTTCAAATATAATTAAAGCCACTTTTTGCATACCATAGAACTATCACAATACAGACCTAAGCAGTGGATACGTTCTCAAATTCTGAGGCCTTTAGCAACAAACAGACCGTGCTTTAGTAATCGGAGCATCTTTAAAACACAGTGATCATTAAAGGAAATGTAATTTCTTCTCAGTGAGCAAAGAAGTATCGTTGCAAAATACTTCCTTGGCACAGTACAGCCTTCCCAGGGTGAGAAAAGATATCAAGACATGCCTGATCTTGCCTTTTCTGGAAAGCCTACCTTTATCGCCTCCTCCCCTTCCTGTTTCCACTTTGCTGAGAGACAGCCCCTTGCTTTGCTGGTCAGCAGCAATCCCTGCTTTGGAGGGTTTTTTTCTTTAAAAAGGAACAATCCACATGAGGTCATCCTGAAGCTGCACAGGACCCTGCTTTTACTGTTATACAGGTCTGGCACTTACTTGGCTTTGACTCAGTGAAAGTTGTAACAGTTTGAATTTTAAAATCTTGAGGGCTCAGATGGCTGGGTTAACGAATACAGCTTCTGGATTTCAGGAGTTACTGCCCTGTAGCAATCAGCGCATGGGAGGTACATTTCTCTGTTGCTTGAATTCAAAGCCCAGTGCTTTAAAGTGAACTGTAGAAGACAGCAGGCTGTGAGTTGTTTTGCCAAAAACTGTGAGCATACCTTCCTTTTCTCTCACTGCTCTGGGACTGTAATTTCAGGGAGAACAGTGAGAGGAAATGTGATGTTCACTCAGATTGAAGAAGTATGGCTCACTTAGGTTTTTACTTTCTTTTGCTAAAACAAAGTTAGAATTATGATTATTTGTATTTGTGTTATAAATGAGTGGGCACATTGGGCACACGTGAAAGTGCACACATGTACACACACATGTGCGGAGCAAGACAAGCTCTTCCTGCAACCACTTTCCTATTAGACAAAGTAGGAGATGGTGTGTGCCCAGCTGGCGAGCACTAGCAAGAGTAGAAATTAGAGCATCAGAGTGGCAGACTAGCTCTCCCGTGTCCCTGGCTAAATCAGCTAGTGCTTAGGAAGAGCAGCTCCAGCCAAACCAGCTCTGCTCCGAGTCCTTGGCTATTTAGTTGTTCCTTTGAAGGATCTCCACTGCGCCTCATTGCTGTGGGCATTGCTGGTGGATGCAGGCTTGTTCTCTCACTTGTATCCAGCTGAACAGAACTGTGGTCGTGTTGGAGAAAGCAGGTGTGTGCTGGTGAGTGAGGATGCTCTGAATTTCAAAGGAACGTGCAAAGAAAGCTGGCCTGGATGGCTCAGATGCTGTGGCTTCCATCCTTCCTGAATATAGAGTCTCTCTTCTGATGGCTCCAGTGTTTGTTATTGTTATTTCCTCTAAGATTTTTTTAGATTGCTATTCGGCGTGGTTTTATGTAACTTTCCATAGGAAATGTTGTCATTTGCGGCAGTTTTGATCTCATTTGCCAATGAGGCGTTTTTATTTAGCACAACAAACAGTGATTCTTAGCTGCTTTTAGTACCGAGAGTCTTTGCCATAGAGGTTGGGTGGCTTTTGGTCTAACCTAATTTTTGGTTTGGGGTGTTGTGATCTTTTTAGGGGAGGTTGCTAGTTTTGGCAGTTGCTTTTTCATCAGTTGTTTATTGATGTCATATTTTCTAAATGAACAATATTGTAATAGCTAAGAGGCATTAATTTACCAAGAAAATTGCTCTTGAGGTGGGTGCACAGGCAGCAACTCTTCCAAAAGCAACCAGAGCCAATGTTTACTGCTGTCCTGAGAGTCATACCAGTGCTGTGTTCTTAGCTTTCCTTGCGTCCCAAACCCTTGCAGTACTTGTGATGAATATGAGGGCTGGTAGAAAAAACTTACAAATGCAGAATTTCAGAGAAAAATGATACTTTGTTAACAAAATCCTACCACTGTATTTTGTTTTTGTCGTTTGTTTTCTAATGTGGGGTCATGGCTGCACTGACAAAAGCATTTTTGTGCATCTTACCTTGCTGTAAAACTGAGGCAATGACTGTGTCCATGGCACTTGCAGATCAGCCAGTACTTTACAGTGTATCTATTTTACTAGTGTTGAAAATAAATGGAACAGGGTCTTCTGGAGCCTCATTGAATTGTTGCAGTGAGTTAGATGTGTCCTAAAACAGTTTCTGTGATCACTTTTTCCTGCTTCTTTGTTAGTAAGGAGCTGAAGAACCTGTAGACCCAGGCAGAGTAAGGAGACAACTGTGCTTTGAGGCTGCTGGGGATGCTGGAGCGAAGGGCTCTGCCAGCTCCGCACAGGCACTGCTAAGCCAACAGGCAGCTGTGGTTAACTTTGAATAGGGTACAAGAGCGAGGCTTGCGTAGATGATCTTTCCTCTGGATACACTTCCAGTGCTGGCAGTCAGTTGTTTATAATCGGAATTGTTAATATTTGAGTGGTTAATGTGATTATACTTGTTATCCATTCTGACTACATTCAATGTGGCACTGGACCAGTGGCAGTATCCTGGCTTCCTGCACAGGCATGCTGAGATGCATCAGCCATCTAGTAGCTGGTAATGGATCTCTAGGTGGAAACCAGCTCCTTTTGAGGACCAGGCAGTGCTGACTCTACTGGCTTCCGTAGGGAATGGGAGTGCTGGTCAGTGCTGGCTTCTCACCCCCTATGCTTGTCACTGGAGCTATTAGCAGGTATCGTCATCAGTCTGTGCCCAGATGTAGTCTATAAGTGGCGTGCTATGACTGGAGTATTAGGATGTGGCTGCTGGAAATGTGGCTATTGCATGTGGTGGCAGGCCGGTGTTCTCTGTGCAAAGCTGCAGGGTGTGTTCGTGGAGAAACACAAACAGGATGAAGATGCCAAAGTACGCCAGAAGGTTTTCCACTGCTCCCCCCTCTTTGTTGGTTATGTTTTATGCTCAGACTGTTCCCCTTGTTGGTATCTAGGTAGGCTGTAGATGGCTCTGTATTGGTTTGGTCTAGAAGTTGGAGTTGGATGCTGATTGCTCATTGCCTGGGCCCTGTGTGGGCTCTGGGGCGCAGGCATACTGGCTAGTGCTGTGAACCTGCTTCTGTCATCTGGGTCACACATGCTTAGGAGGTGGAAAAGGCAGCCCCTTTGCCCAGTCTGCTCTACTTGGCTTTCTTCCACCTGATTGCTTTGTGGGTGCCACAGGCCATAGGTGAGCAGGAGAAACTCATCCCTTGGGAACCCTTCTATGGAAGCTGCCCATGTGTGAGGCTTGGCCATCAGCTCTAGAGAAATGTGTGGATGGTTTGGATGTTTTCCCATCTAATGACCCCACCAAAAGTTCACTCTGCCTCTGGTGATACAGTAGTATTTTATTCCTGCTGCACTCAACATCTGCACTGAGGGCATTTCTCGGAAGATTATTTAAGCCTCAAGAGATGCAGAACCCACCACCTCCCTTGTGATAATTGTTAGCTTCCCACAGTGCTACAAGTGTGAGTTTTTGGCTGTGTTTTCATGATCGCTTTAAACTGTGCTACCTTGAGAAGCAGTCCAGTCATCTGGCTCCAGCTGCTCTCTTTGTTCCTGCTTCTTCCCCTTTCCTTCGGCTGGCACAAGTGTTTGTGGAGCCATGTGGTGACTTGGATCAGGGAAGGAGCTTGGGCTGGAACAAACCATTTTCTTTGCTGAGCTAACGTGGGTTGGTTCCCAGTGTGGATCACCCAACAGCTGTGGAGATGCTCATGCCAGCACGAGGAGGGAGGCAACACAGAGGGCTGGGGGCACTGCTTCTTCTGTTGGCTTGCATCTCTTTCAAGTGGCCGTGACATCTTTGTAGCTTGAATTTTGAGCCTTGGCTTCTGTGTTCTTGTTACTGTTCTGCCTTTTGTGTGCTGCAACAAAAGGACCTTGAAGATCAGAGTCTGTTGCCTGTGTGTTTGCAGGTTGCAGTCGGGGGTCATCTTTTAACCTGTATTTGGAGAAGTTCAACTACAGATCTGGGGACTAACAGGAATCAGAAGAGTTTTTTGAGCTCCCTTTTTTTCCTCCCTCTTCTATACGAGGACACTAGACCTGGATACCCTTCAGGTCCCATGTGAAGCTGCTCTGAAAGCTTTTAATGCTGGTGTTCCAGTAGGAGCTCATTTATGGTTGGCTTCCATCACGATCCGCACCTTCTTCTGAAAATCAGTTGCTCAAAGGGACACCAGATCTGCTTTCCTGATCATGGGATTGGCTCACATACGTTCCGACTTAACTGGCAGATGTTTTTATTACCTATATTTAAAACCCTCTGGCTCTGTATATAGCTGAACCCTCCAAGTTCAGTGGGTCCCAGCTGAAGCTTTGCACTCTCGGTGTGCCTCTTGGCTACTAGTGTCATTCTACAAGGCTTTGCATGAAATCCAAACCCTTGGGTTTTTTCTAACGTAGCTTCCCATTTCCTGTCTAGGGGTCTGCTTGGCCTCTTCCAAGCCAGGAAGTTTCCACTGGTATTTCTCGGTGAATTAAATTAAGTGGTTCACGGTGAGATCCCTCAGCACTGCCTTGGTTGCTTGGGTAGCCACAGAAGTTAAAGACAGACTGGGTAGAACAGGCCTTTCCAATGTGCCACACTGGCCTGCAGGAAAGCTATGTCCTTTAATAAAAGGTTAGCTATTTCCCAGCCCTCCTGTCTGGTCCCTCACCAGAGGAGAGTGCAGGGGCTCAGCGTGCTGCATGCATGGTGGTGGGGTCAAATACAGTTCCCCGAGCACAAATCTGCTAGGCTGAGGACGGAGGAGTGCTGTTTCACATAGGCAGGGAACAAAGGCTAGGGCTGTAGTTTGGTGTTGCAGCTAAGCTGCTATCATGCTGAGCTATTACTGAGTAGGCTGGTCCTACCCTTCCTCTCTCAGGTTGCACAGAGCTTATCTGAAATTGTCTGAGCCTCTTCAGAATGCCAGATCAACAGGAAGTAATTTACTAGGGTTACTTTTGTGCTGGTAAAACACCTTGAAGTGGCTCACTGGAATAAGGCAAGACTGCTCTTTGGGCAGCAGCTGGCTGTCAGATTGGCTTGCTTGCAAGCGGAAGGCAGGGCCTTGGGGAACTGTTGCGTGCGTGATTTGGTGCAGGCTGTTGTAGGCAGCGTCACTCTCCACCAGCACTCAAGCAGAGCTTGTGCATGGCAGAGGGTAGCGAGAGGGGCAGTGGGTAGTGTGTGGGAATGGTAGTCCTGCCAGCTCCCTGCTGTGCAGGGCCAAAAGGACAGTGTGTCTGCCTAGTTCGCTGCCAGGCTTGTGCTCAGAGGTGCCTGGATTGCTCAGACCTCAGCTTCTGCTTGGCAGCCTGTGGGTCTGTAAAGTCTTACGGCATCTCCTCCAAGCTTGGCAGTGAGGGTCAGGAAAGCAGGAGAGAGCCCTCCACAGGGCTGCTGCCAGGGCAGTGCTGATGGCCTTGTTTCATTTCTAAGGTAGTTTCTTAGGGTGGGACGTGGTGGTCTCAGCTGAAGCTTGGGTGTTGCGGTGCCCTTAACAGCCTTCCCCAAGAGTGCAGGGTCACAGGCCTGTTCCACCTTCCCTGTCCCTGCCTGCCCTCAGTCCCTCCATCTGGCTTGTTTTAAAGGTCTGGCTCGTGCCTGGTATTTGAGATATTATTTGTAACTTGTTGGGTCTGATCCATGCTAGATGGTTTTATTGGCAGCCATGAGACTGAAACCCCACTGCTCCTCTTCTCCTTGGGCTTCCTGCCTTTTCCTTGCTATGCCAGCAGAAATCCTCCTGGAGAGAGAGGCACAGCCAGCAGCTCGCTGTCTGCCCTGGCTCGCTGTCTCTGGAGAACACAGTTTCTTTGCTGTCTCCCCACCCGGATGACTGCCGATGTCCCTCAACCGGAATAGCTGCCTGGGCAGACACCTTCAGATACACGGGTCTTGCCTGGGACTCTGCATAGCAGGCACTGCAAATGCAGCTGTTGCAGTGATGGGGGTTTGAAAAATGGAGGAAAACAGCTGGAGGCTGACCATGGGACGTGGTGATTGGATTGCAGTGGAATAGCCCAGGTGCCTGTTACCTCCTGGGGGTGTCTCTAAGAACATGCACATGCTCTGCTGGAGAGGAGCAGTGTTGTTGGAAAAAGCAGATGATGTGTGTTTGTGTGGTAGGGTTGAATGAAGTTGTTTTTGTTTTGGTTTTTTTTTTCATTTGGAATATTTTTGGGAAAAAAAGGTTTTATTTTAAATGAGAATGCTGGTAAAATGGAAGTTTTGGAAGGAAAAAAAATCAATGGGGGAATAGCTTCAGTTTTCTGTTTAAATGGAAGGATGGTCTGTCTTTGAAATGACTGTGCAAATCCCTGAATGTATTTGAGATGCCTGTCAGTTTTAGGAGCATGCTCAGGCTCCTGTACAAGGCTTTTCCTTCTCTGTTTGGGCCGGTGGATTTCACTAAGCAGCTTTTCTTGATCATGTGCCAACTTTGGAATTTAATGCGCTCTCCCTGTTTCTTAGCCTGACCCACAGCACAGTGGATTTGGCTTTCGTTCTGGTACTGTGACCTTGCTTTGGCATGGAGCTTTTGAAGATGACTTTCCCAGAGTATCTGCAATATACAAGTTTTTTTTCTTTTGTTTGTTTATTTTAGTTGAAAAGGACTTTATTAATAATTTTTGTGCTGCTACCACAGTTGTACGTGCAGCTGATCAGTTAGGAGAAGCTAGACTTGCAAATGCTGTACGTTCAGCCTGTGTGCTGGAGAAGAGTTTGTATTTCCAGATTCCTCAGTTTTGTGATGCTGAGGGAACAGCTTCTGAGCTGACTGGACAGTGCAGGTGTAGTGCAGTGCACCAGGACTGGGACTGTGCCAGCACTGGGAAGAGAAGTCCAGGCAGATATTTGGCCATTCCACCTCTTTCCAGTCTCTTCAGACACTCTCCTTACCCACATCTCCAATGGTTCTTACATGGTTTTGGTAATAGTGGAGACTTCTTTCTTGATGCCACTTGTTGGAATTGCTGTCCTGACGGTTTACAAAAGTTGAGTGTGAAGCCCCAATGACAGTTCACAAAAGCTTGAAAGCATGAACATTTCCACCTACCCAGGATGAAGATATTTAGCTGATGTCTAGGTTGGCACAACATTTTCTGGACTTTGGGAGACACTGCAAACCACAAGCACAGGTGAGAGGTCTGGAACAGCTCCTGTCCAAGGACTGAGCAGCTGGATGTGGATCCCGCTGTGTTTGTGGGAAGAGAGGATGTAGGAAGGCATGGAAGAGATCTGTAGAGTTAGGATTGGCATGGAGAAAGAGGATAGGGAAAAGCTGTTCACTCTTCTAGGCCAAGAACTACTGGCCATCAAATAAACCCAGGAAATGACAGGTTCAGAGACAAATTGAAGACGATGGCTTGTCACACAGCATGTGTTTCCACTGCGGAGCTCTTTGTCACGTGCCATTATGAACACTAAAAGTTTGCTTGGATCAAAAAATGAGTTGGATAAATTCTGGAAGAAAAATCGTTGAATGGATATGGAGATGGATACAGAAGCATTAAATGCAAAGACATCTCTGGCACAAGAAGCCTCTGAGTTATTCATAGCACATGCCATGGCTCTGTCCTGGGAGATATGACTATCGAGTGATCCTGTACTCTGTACCCATTGCCAGGCATCCTCTGTTGGAAATGAGATACTGGCTTTAGACGGACACTTGGCCTGACCTTGCATGGCTGTGCTGTGTATGTTCCTATCCCGCTGCTGTCAGTGACCTCTTGAAAACACTTGTTAGGACAGTACTGAGAAACTGGGATTGAGGATATGGGACCATTCAAATGAAATATGTGTCCATGCAGTCAACTTTGAAACAAAGCCCATTAGCCTGATCAAATACGTGAACACTGTATCCAGAAACACTAACCCCTAAAAATAATCAAGGGGTTAGTGTGAAACTCAGCATGTGTTTTTAGTGCAGTGCTGAGATAGAGATTAGTGACCGCAGCACTTTGAGTGAGGACTGGCTGTAATAAGGAGCGTTACCTGCCTTGCAAAGACTGTGTTCAACCATCCAGCTGTACATCTATGTACACAGCTGTACATCTATGTACAGCTGGTCTATATGTCTATGTATACAGCTGGATCCACATTCAGTCTCACTGTTAACCTCCTGGAGATCTGCCTCTTGTGTCCATACCCCAGTCTCTTTTGTGCCCTGGGTCACAGGCAGTTGGCTGACCTGTGCTGTGGCCATGTATTCACAGCGTGCAGGGAATCAGGCCCTGCTAGGGCAAGCGCTGCAAGTTTCATCTTAGGTGTTTGTAAAGTTTATTCTTAGCCACTCCAAATGCACACATGTAGCTGGGAATGGTGAACAGCTCTGCCTCCACTACGGTCTGTTATTGGGAAATGAACATTTTCATAAGTAAAAAAGGTCAAACTGGTAGAAGAATTTGCTCCTGAGTTAAGTACTCTGTTTGCAGTCACCCTTGAAACTCATCAGTTTTTTAAATACTGAGTGCACTTACACAATTATTATATATGCATTTTGGTGCTTTGCTATTTAAAGAACTGTTTAACTGCTGAAGTTGGGAGAAAGCAGTCCATTGCTCTGTCAGCAGTGTGAATGTCATCTTGAGATATTCTTCTTGCCTAAAGTACAAAGTTGAGTCAGCTTTGGGGATAATCATAAGGCTACGGGTTTGAGCCCGTGTGTGTGCACGCTTTTATCCTCTTCTTTGTATGTGGCATGTGTGCAGACTGCTGGAAATCCCCATGCACTAGTCTGCAAGGGTCGCAAGGAAGCCAGCGTGATGCCTATGCGGACATCCCTGTCCGTGGCAATTTAGGAAGGGGGACCGAAAAGAGATTTCATTAGAAAGTCTTTTCACGGAGTGCAGTGTTGTTGCAGCAGCTTTTGGGCAATACAGGAGTGATTCATTCACTGCCTCCTGGCTTGGCCTCACTGATAAAGCTGCAAATCTTACACGTTTGTGTGCTTTACACCCAAGCCACCTGCGCACAAAGGCAGCTCTGTAGGTGGACAGGAAGGAAGTTGAGTGATGTCTGCTCATTGAAGAGATGCTGGAAAAAGAAGTGTTGCTAGTTCAGAGGCCCTGAATTTGCCCTTGAAGGCACAGAAAGGAGGCTCTTGAGTTTTGTCATGAGGGGCATGTGTGAAATAGGTTGTGTTTGGTCATGCCAGAGTGGTGGCTCTGTCCCTCTTGGCTGGTCTCTAATTAGAGCATCTCAGGAAGATGTGTTGTTTGTGATCCTCATGGGTAAATGCTGGAACTCTTGGCATTGCACCAAGGGAGTTTTTCAGGTATGAGAAATCTGCTTTGTTTTCTGACCTCACCGTGAAGAAGAGTTTGCCCATTTTGTTTGCAAGACTGAAAGCTGTCTCATGGTGATTTACCCTTACCAAGAGCAGGTGGGAGTTCTCCTACTACTCTCGCTAGTCTCATCTTATAGAAGTTAGAACAGATGCATTTAGTCATCCCTGTGGCTAGGGGTGGAGGGAAGGAAGGAATTGTGTCCCTCTAATGTACAGCACTGCGTCTCTGCACACAGGACTGTGGTGCGTGTATGAAGGGCATGTCTGTACAGGCTAGCTCATGAATTCCCAGACTTTTGGGGGCCTGTGGTATTTGCTGAAACACAACCTTCATCCACCTACAGCTGAGTCCTCCCTTTCTGTCGTTCCGGCTCAGCTGAGCATGGCGCTCCTGGCAGCCAGCCCAGCTTGCGCGACTGAGCTAGCAGCTGGTCTTCAGCTCCTTTTAAATGAGATGCTCTTCTCCTAACCCAATCCACATCATCCCCCACTCCCTTTTGTTGACCTATTTCCCCCACCCCGCCCCGCCATGTATCTTTTGCAATGGTAAGCCTCACCGTTTGTGCAGTTCCTTTTCCAGAGCAGCTGCAGTGAGCTGTGGGAATATGGTGGAAATGCCACGAAAGGCAGCGCGTGTTTCAGAGAACCAGTCCCTAATTTAGGTTGGGAGGGACCTTCACAGGTTGTCTGGCTCAGCTGCTGTGCAAGGCAGGGATAATTCAGGTTGCTGAGGGCCTCGTTCAGTTGAGTGCCAAATGTCTCCAAGGGTGGAGGTCCCTCTGCCTCTGGTCCTGTCCTAGGACTTCGCTAATCTCAAGGAAGAATCCTTGCATATTAAACTCAATTGTGCATTTAAAATAAATTGACTGTGTTAACATTGTAAGAGCACTGAGTTTTAATCCAAACAGACAGCTTTTCTCCTGCTCTCTTTCAAATCATGTGTGCCTGCTAAGTTAACTGGAAGTGTATTCTATCTGTCCACCATGGTGGGGGGAGAGGTTGGGACTCTTGATTTTTTTTTTTTTTTTTTTTTTTTTTGTCCCCTCTGGGGTCTGTGGTCTAGGAAAACACAAGGAGGGAACTGGATCTGTTTTCCCATTCAGCACACGTGCTTCCCACTGCTAGCTTGCGGTTGCATGTCTGCTAGGAGAGGAAGAAATACGGGCTTGTAGAATAACTTAGGGCGGAAGGTACTTGTGGAGGTATCTGAGCTGATCTCCCTCCAGTGAAATCTATTTTCTTAATTGTTTCTCTGAGCACGCACAGTAAAGTAGGTGCTCTGCCAGACTGAAAGAGTCGCATAGTCCCTGTCCCACTGCATGCAACCTAAACAGGAGGAGAAATTTGCAGTTATAGCAGAGTGGGCAAGATGATGGCGAGTCATTCTGGTTACTTTAGCATTTTGGTAACACACCGGTTTTTATTTAAATACCATATCATTATTATTTATGTATGAAAATCACTCTTAGTTCAGGATTAGTGCCAGTTTTCTAATGTACATGCTATACTTGTATTACCCTGTGCGTTATGTCATGTTTCTAGAAAATAACTACATTTAAAAGAGATTAGAACCAGCAATGAGAAATGGCCACTTGCTAATTGCTAAGTAGTAGTTAGATAGGAAAGTGTGGTGCTTGGCTTTGGGTGGGCAAGGGTGCCTCTGTGAGTCACAGGCTGTTTTTAGAGGGAGGTCAGTCACTTTTGGTACTGCAGTTAGCTGGTTGGACTGGATCCAGATCTTGTTAAGATTTAATTCATGAATGGTTCTTAAGGAATCTGGATCTTACAGTAGTCTCAGCAAAAATCTTAATGGGAGGTGGCTTTCTAACTTGTGACTGTGGTCTCTGGCACCTGGCTCAAGGTCCTGTGGGCCTTAGAAATGCGCCGTGTCCTCCGAGTGCCTGGTCCTGGCTGAGCAGTGTGGACGCAAGCTGCGACACCTGAACCCTCACAAGGCACTTTGGGAAGTTGTCCAACTTGGGTCCCATCAGTCACAGCATGGAGGAGAGCGCTCTGCTCGGTCCTGTCAGGGATGAGACTGGCCCCCTCCTGACTGTGATTTCTCCCCTCTCCTAGGCCTGAGGACGAACGTGGGACGATGTCGGAGGCACGACACGACAGCACGAGCAGTTTACAGCGGAAGAAGCCACCATGGTTAAAACTGGACATCCCGGTGCCGGTGCCCATGTCAGTGCCAGAAGAGCCCCAGCCTGTGCAGGTACAGAGGCTGGGGGCAGGAGGGAGGGTCTGCAGAGCCGTGGAGGGGGTGTGCAGAGCCCCACTGCGCTGAGAGCATGCCCGTGCCCGTGGTCTCCGGCAGTCCTGGCTGAGAGAAAGGCAGCGTGCGATGGCAGGTCACGAGGCCACGTGAGAAGGGGCAGAGCCATTGGGTAAATTTATGATCAGTAATTAACTCCCCCTTGAAGGGGATGTGGGAGGGAAGAGGGTGGATTGCTGATGTGCTCAGATCAGTGGACGTGACTGTTTGGATGTGGGGATTGTGAGAAGTGTCCTGGCTGGGGGATGTGGGAGTGAGGTATTCAAACAAGGATTTCTTAAGGGGACTGGAGGAGTGAAGGGCTCCTAGACAAACATGAGGGCCTGGAAGTGCTGGAGCTCGTGCTGAAATGAGCAGGGAATGAGTCTGACTTATGAATAGCCCAGATAATGACAGGCTCTCATCAGTAACTGCAGAGGAAGAACAGTTGCTGGCAACTCGAAGCTGTTACCAGCATGAGGAACATAAGAAAATCATGTGGGATGAGAAATAAGTAACATTGAAGAGTGGTGAAGTAGAGATGGGGTGATTAGGTTAATAGGAACTGTGCAAAGTATGAGAGTTAAACATCTGTATTTGTGCTGGGAATAGGAAGAATAACAGGAATTTCTGCTACAAGGTAGCAAAACCTCTCATGGATGGGTGAGAGCTGGGTAGGATGGTTGCTGGCTGCTCGTGTGACCTTACTGCAGGAACAGAGGCTACCTGCACCAAAGGCAGAGCCCGAGGGTTCTTACTGCCCAGCTCCACGGGTGGAATGCGGTGCCTGGGTTCAGTTGCTTATGTGAAAGGACGGTTTAGCCATCAGAGAAATGGAGGGTTATACAGCTTTGCTGGAGGGGAGTTGAGGACAAGCTCGTCTGAAGAGGGAACTACTGTTGTGCTTGGAATAGCAAGGACTGGCCTCTTCGACATTCCTTGATTCAGGGACTAAAACGCACTTCAGTTATGTGACAGCTTCTGGTGGATAAATCTTGGTCCTTGTCTTCCCTTGGAAGGAAAGTGATTGGGGTTCAGACAGCAGGGATTAGAAGTGGAATGCAGGGTTTTAACAGTGCAGGCTGAAACCTTCCAAATCACTTATTTAAGGCTTTGATGGATCTCTAAATCTCTAAATCCAGCTGGGCACCTTCTGGAGAGACACTCTGTACTTCTGATGGAAGCTGGCGGAGGTGATGCTCTCTGGAGGTCTGGTGTGCACAGCAGAGGCTGTCGGGATAAGAGTGCATTAACAGGCTCCTTTGGCATATAACCTGAGTATCTATGCATTGTTTTCACATAAAACATAGCAAAAATGTTAAGACTAGTGGAAATTACTAGCTTTCTGGGCTAGAAAGGCTGGAGTAGCAATTAGTCTTGAGGCAGAGACAGTGTCTGACCAGTGAAACAGTTGATCAGAGCTTCACTTGCCAGAGGAACAATCTGTTCAGTCTGCATTTTACAAATGGGAGATAGTGTCTCTGCCAAGCTGACGAAAAATTAATCTGGAGCAGTCCTGGGGAGGCAATTGTGTGAGCTGAGAACAGTCTGGTGAGTTGTGTCACATTTGGTAGGTGACATTCAGCCAAGACATGCCAGGAGCTTTCAGACCTGAGTGTGTCCAGACAATTAGGTTATGAGCAAAGCCGATGTGGCTTTCCCAGCTTGCTTAGCCTACATCAGGCAGCAGCTACAGCACAGACCCACCCATAGCTTTTGCAGACTGTAAATGCAGGTCCACGAAGTCAATCTCACTGTGCTTCTTTTCACCTTGTGGAGTGGTCTAGGAGTGTGTGATCTGGGTTCCTTCTGGCTAGAAACTAGCTAGGAGAATATGTTGCAGGAGCTCATGTAATACACCCCACCTACAAATGGACATCAGTCCATGGGCAGGCTAGAGCCAGTCTGAACAGAGACCACCGCAACACGCAGATGCTGTGTCCTTCATACTAACTGTTCTGTTCACCAAGCCATTCCTGGCTAATGTGAACACAGTCCTTGTTAGCCTGATTTTGCTGCTCAACTGCATGCACCCAGCTTGTGGTTGAGGTGTTAGGCAGCTGTTGAATTGCTAACTAAATGTTTCGCAAATTGACTGGCCTTGTAGAGCATCACTCTGAGAACACCGACTCCCACTCCGAGAACACTGACTGGCTTTTCTTCGCAGCCAACGAGACGTCAGGCCTTTCTGCGAAGTGTGAGCATGCCCGCCGACAACACCCGTGTGCCCTCCCTGCCTAATGAAGTGAGGAGACCGGTGCTACAACGACAGACCTCAATCACCCAGACCATCAAGAGGTGAGACGCTGAGTTCATGGAGCCGGCTTTAGTGGATTCTGCCATCCATTGCCATCCTTTATTTGTGGATTTAAGGTCCTCTGCTTGTCCCATTGCCTGGCACTTAAGTGGTTGTCACAGCAGGATTAGGTTGTCTCCCTTGTTATCTATTATGAGGTTGTGGAAGAGGGTGAGTGCAGATAAGCCCTCAATACATAAGCCCAGTGGTGCTATATAGCCTGTCTTTAGTGAGTGAGGAGAGAAATCCTGGGAGGACGGTTGTGGTGATCAGGACAATGAATGGTTCTTGCCACTTGGAGACAAATTTTGACTGCCCCAGTGAGCTGACTGTTTCTGAGTAACAGGATGCCTCAGGCCCTGATGCTTAGCTGAGACTGTATGATGTGGTGTGCTGGGCTTGCTTTGGTGCGGTATCTGAGAGCATATGACTGCTTTGGGAGGCAGAAGCCCATCCTGAGCAGTCCAGGGCTCTCAGCAGCTTGGCTCCTAGCACTGGCTCATTGGCAGGTCCTTAAGATGGCTATGGGGGGTTGGGAGAGGCTGCTCCAGTCCTGTCCCCCATACCTGCCCAGAGGGTTATCATTTGTCCCCACGACCCAGGGGTGACCCATGGCCATACAGCTGCCTGCTCCTTCCCTCCCCGTGGCAAAGGCTTATCCCATTTTATCCAAAGGGAGCGGCTCTTCCGGCTGCTCTCCTGAGATGCCTGGCTTGTATCCCTGGCAGTGTGTCAGGCCTGCCTGGATCCCAGGAGCAACCCTGGAGCTCCACAGGTCAGGGGCACTTTCAGCCAGCCAGGCTTCGCCCACTCACAAAGGAGCAACTTTCCAGCTGTGGGAGAGACTGACCTCCCACGCACTATTTTCCTTTGCCTCAGACGTTCCCCAGCTGCCTTGGTGGTGAAGCTCTCCCGCAGCAGCTCTCTGTGATCCTGCTTCTTGTGAGGTTGGGAGGGCTGAGCCACGAAGCAGTGTCTGCTCTTTTCAGGGCTGTGGGCAGCTTCTGGCCTGCCTGAGACTGTCCTTGCACACCTAGACTGCCTCTTCCCTTGCCTCCCTGCCCTTGTTCTGCTCCTTGCCAGGACAATTAGGCAAGAGCGTGTCAAGGATGAGAGGATATCCTGGGAGGGCACTGCAGAGGCCCTGACAAGAAGCATTGTGCAGGAGGGCCAGGGTAACCTTCTCCCCCAGAGTTCCTCACAACGTGCAGCATGTGTGCAGGGTGAAGAGGCTGGGGAACTGCGAACCACTTTGGTGCTGGGGGAACAAATTTGCCCCTAGTGCTACAACACTATAAGACAGACAACACTGTAAGACAGACAAGGCATATGGACCTACAGTGAGCAAGGAAGGAGTGCTGGAAAGAGATGGTAAAGCTCCGACACACTGAGGGAGATGCTCATGTCCTGCCTAGCATTGGGGTGGTGGGCAGACGTGTGGCTGTTGCACCAACAGACCTTGTGACATGTCTTCCTCTTGCCTGTCCAGGCTGTAATGGAAGTGCTGGGGCTCAGGTTGGTGGCTGCCTCCCTGCCCATGTTTAATGGTCTGTGTAGGCATTTTGTACCCTGGGAGTACATGCGGTCCCACAGGGAGTGGCCCAGAGGTGCACAAATGGTTTTGGAAGTTCTGGGAGTCTCCTGCTCAGAGTATGCCTGTGGCGGGGTTCAAGGCTATTGCAGTGCCGAGTTGTCTCACACAGGCTGTTGTGCAGCACAGGGGGTGGCCAAGTCTCTTCCTTCTGGAGGACTTGCAGCTTGTGGGTGACTTCTACAGAGCAGTGTGGGATGTGGGTAGGAGAGCAAGTGCAGCAGTGGGAAGGACTTTCCAATGGGCAGATCTGCAGGAGATGCACACATGACGTGACACTAGCAATAAAAGCATGAAGTGGATCAGAAACACAGACAGGGAACAGGAAAGTACCAAGGAAAGGCCTAAAAACCTGTGCTCCGTTTAGCAGAGCTAGGGATGCAGTGGCGAATTGCAGACCGTGCATCCATAAAGGTGACTTGGGGATGAGTTATGTGAGTCCAGGGAGGCTGACTGCCAGGTTCTCCGCTTAACACAGCCTCCAGGATACACAGAATGTGAAACTGTTCTGGCAGCAGGACTCCACACCGTCCTGTTCTCTGGGGCTTGGAGGGTGCAGATCAAGTATGAGTCTAAGGTCGAGCCTGTGTGGTCGAGAACATGGCATGGGAGTGATTCATGTGCCTTATTATAGGCATCTAACACCACTTCCAGTTTCCTGGTATGTCTGAGATGTCCATGCACGGCAGCAGATGTGGCACAGATAGACTGGTGCACCAGGCAGGATCCTGGCAGGGTCAACCAGAATGGGCCCAGGGCACTTCCAGTGGCGTCAGACACCTGTATCTAAGCAGATCATGTCTTGGCCTGCTGACACCTCCATGGTTTCACACTCCAGTGTCCAGAGCCAGCCAAGTGCAATCTGTAGCTGGGTGTCTGGGCAGAAGGCGGCAGATCAGAGAGGTCTGGGGGCTGAGGGGGATTGCAGTATCCCTGGCATCTTCAAGAGCAATGGGAGGCATACGTCAGAGGTGCGGATGCACCAAAAGGATTCAGCAGCCTCCTGGGTTTAAAGACGGTGTTGTGTGGCTTGAGTTTGGCTGGTTGTCTTAGGTCATACTCTCCACTGGAGGCCACTGTCATGTGTAGTGTGGCACAACTGCTGCCGATGGGACTATGGAAGGAGACGGGGAGGTGTTGGATGCAGGTCGCTGCTCCCCTCCATAGCCCTGCAGGCTCTTTTCCTTCAGCTCTCTTTTCTTTGCAGCAGACAGGTACGGTTTCAAAGGAGTCAGACCCTGCCCGTTCATGGGCACCGGGTGGGCAGGAGTTCCCTGAGAAAGCGGCAGTCCCTGCCCCGATCATTTTTCAGGTACTGGTAGCACTGAGTGTGAAACCCACCCCTGCATGTGTGTGCAAGGGCTGTTGTGAACTGCACAGATTCTGGCTGTTGCTGGGACCACGTTGCCTTCCCAGAGCTGGCCAGGAGGCCTACAAACAGGCGGGAGTGAGAAAGTTCATGTGTGCTTCTAACAAAAAACAATTGTCACTCCTACTAAATGTGTAGGCAGCTGTCAATAAGTAGCATGGACTAACAAGCTGTCCACCCGCCAGCCTCACTCCCTTCTGCCTTTCCTAACAAGCTGTCAACTTCCTGGTGTTCACCATAGCTGGAATATCTCCACAGGGCAGCCATAGCGCAGCCTGTCTTTGCTAGCATCAATGCAACATGTGGCACATGCATATGTTGGCCCCAAAGCCTCCTTGGTGCAGAAGGCAAAGGAGAGGAAGCAGCACCGAACAGGTGCTAGTCATGTTGGTCCGGACAGGGCTCGGAAGCTGGTGAATGGAATGGAGCATCCACTCTTAACCTGTTGACACCGTGGCTTTTTCTAATCCAAATGTGACTGTCTTCTTTTTGAGGTGGAGATCTTCTTTTACTTAGCACTCCAGGAATCCAAGGCACAATGGCCCGTCGACCACTGCCCCAAGACTGGAGCTCAGTAAACTTTTAAATCAGGCAGACAATGTGACTTTGTGCGTGGCGGGGACTGGACCTAATGCCCGGGAGCCCATTCCTGTCCTACGTTCCTCACTGCTACCCTTGGCCAGATGGCACTCTGGCACTGTGTCCACCTTTGGCAACTGCTTGTGTTTGGTCTTGGGCTTTCAGGGCTGGTTAGCTCAATGTGACAGAAGAGTGAGAGCTGACCCCTGATGTTGGTTCATTCCTTGTTACAGTACTCCAGGGAATCTGTAGGACATGATGGTGCTCCCCAGATGGATAGGGGCATTCAGCATCTTCCCAGGGCGCTCCAGATACCTTAAACTCTGTAGTCAGCTCTCCTGGACTATCTTGACTGTGATCAGAGAGTAGTAGAGCTCTTTACCCTGGCCCTGGACCAGAAGTGGTCTCTGGCAATTCAGGAGTGGTCCTCAGTGCAAAACAGCTGTGGTGGTTCTTGTCCTTCCAGGCTAGTGGGAGCCCGGTTTCAGGGGACTCTGAGGCACTGCTGTTGGCACAGTGGGCCATTCGTCAGCAGGCTCATATGGGCACAAACGACCCTCAGTCCTCTCCCTTTGAGGAGTGGCCCCGTGTACGGGCTTGTCACCCAAGGTCACCTTGGTGTTGAAATATTAGTTACGGCAGTCTATGAGAATCCCTCTGAGCTGTAAGGCTGTTTTGAGGTGTGCGTTGTGCCTGTGCATCTGCACAGCCAGAGCATTACCTCTGTGCTAGAGGCTTGGTTTGGGTCTGTCAGGTCAGGTGCTGACCCTAGGCCCTTCTGCTCTGAATGGAGACGAAGATTGCCCTGATGAGATGTGGGTCTGTGGGAGCAGAGCGGTGCTCCGAGACATGCACGTATACCCGCCTCTGAGGTCTGGCCCCTGTTGACATGCTGGAGGCACTTGGAGGCATTTGGGTCAGTGAGGTTAGGTGAGATCTAGCAATGGCCCACGTGACCTCACGCCTACTGAAAGGTCTGTTCTGGATCATTGGGAGAATGGAGAAGGCTGAGGGCAATGCATGGTGGTTTGCCTCTGGAGGTTTTAGCTGGAAAGGCAGTGGGTTTCAAATTCACATCTTTTTATGTGGTGGCAGGACACCTTCACCTGTTGGTTGATGGTATTTTTGCTCGGTAGGGTGCAAAACACAGGACTAGTGTCCTGTCTCCAGAGCACTGACTCACTTCCCCTGTGTGACCTAATTCTAGATTTAACCCAGCCTTTACTCCAGTGTATGTTTTAATACTCCCTTTGTGATCTGTGAGGTCTTGCTTCTCAGCAGCTGAAAATTCTGCCCCTGAGCCTGGTCTCAGGCCAGTGTTTTGGGTTTGGCTTGGAAGGACTTCCAGGTTTCGACACCTGGCTAGACAACTGTAGGCTGACACAGCTTGTCATTTTCTGAGGAAGGATTAACCAGAGTGGGAAGGAAAGGCTTGGCAGGGCTGCAATGATCTTTGTAAGTTTAGGGTACCAGCTGTCCTGCAGTATTTAAAGTAGGTCATTAGTCTGACTTGCCCCAATCCCTCTCCACCTTCCTTGGGATTTTGCTTCTGATCCACTGCTCTTCTGTGACAGCAGCCAGCTGGCAGCAAACCTACCTCATGGCTGCAACCTTGCACTCCTACTTCTGCAACTAGCAGCTTAGAACTGTGTGTGTCTGCCTTAGCAGAGATCAGGACCGCAGCAAACATTTGCCATTAATATTACCTTTGAGAAGGACAGAAATCCTGCAGCATGAGATGAAGAAGCTGGGGATATCCTGGGGGTGTGGGGGGAGGCTGGGAGAGAACAGTGAATTCTGGTGGCTCTTGGGAGAAGCTACACAACCATAAAACACTACAATCCCACAATGGGGACTTAGAGCTGGCCTGAAGAAGGTAAGTGTTTTCAACAGATGGTTTTTAAAGAAAAAACCAAACCTTTCACCAAGTTATTTTCTGAATTTTTGTTCCATCTCTTTTTCTTTCTTTTTAGAAAAACTCAGAACAAACTGTCCTTTACACACCGTGAATCTCTGCTGTCATTTTTCTTCTGTCTGAGACAGAATGCTGTTGATGGTTGAACATTTATGGCCAGCGTCTGTCAGGTTGCTAAAACCAGCTGAGGACAGGCTGCAAGATGCTCGTGGGGAAGAGTTCTGCCTGTCTTTGAATTGGGGTGGGCTGGAAGTGACCACCAGGGTTTTTGTCTTTTCCTGTGCGCATTCCAAGCAAACATAATGCTTCTTTGCACTTTTATGCTGGCATCTTTCAGAGGCACAGCAGACTGGTTTGGAGTGAGCAAAGACAGTGATGCTACTCAGAAATGGCAGAGAAAAAGCCTCCGCCACTGCAGCCTGCGCTATGGGAAGCTGAAACCTCAGGTCATCCGGGAAATGGACTTGCCCAGTCAGGACAATATTTCCCTAACAAGCACAGAGACTCCTCCTCCGCTCTATGTTGGACCCTGCCAGCTGGGCATGCAAAAGGTGAGTAACCTGGGACAGAGTCAAGGCCATTGTGAGTTTCCTGCATGGTGTCTTTACCACTTTGGCAGCTGTGACCTATCTGTGAGCTCAGTTCTGCCTGAACATGTCTGGGCTCCATGCTCAGACACTTCTCAAGTCTCACATACAGTTTGGTAGACTCCTTCCTTCACCAGCCTCTCTCTGGTCTCGTTGGCTGAGAACTCTCAGCTGTTTTGGTGATAGGTTCAGAGCTGTGTTTGTCATGTTGTTACTATGGTGGTGACTAGATGTGCGTAGCATGTCCAGGAGCTTTCAGCTCGGGTTTTTGCTGCCATTTTGCAAGGACAAAATTCTCTTTTACACAGAGTGGCCAGTATCCTGCACCCAAATATACAGTAACAGGCCTAGTATCACTCAGAACACTTGCCTAGTGGATCCTTGTCCCAAGTGGAATACAGGCAGTAGCACAGCTACTGGTTATGTGTTAGTGTCTCTTGCATCAGCGGTACTACAGCTTTGCTCACGGGTCCTTAGAAATGGTTTTGAGTACCTGCAAAGGGCATCTGGTAGCCCCCTACTCCCTACCTTCAAGTGTGACCCCAGGGGACAAGACCCAGTCAAGCACATGCAGTTACCAGCACTTCAGAACTAACCCACTTTCCCTTTGCTCCATTTAGCGAATAGTAATTGATGTGGTTGATTACTGTGCATTAGTGAGCACCACTGCAACCTGGGCAAGTGGGGAAAAAAATTCCTTCCAAAGCAGGGTAGTCTGTGACGTGAAGCCTGGCTGCATCACTGAAGCAGAGGAGAATATTGTGCATCTTTCAGTCAAGTTTCACCTTGTTGTGCTCTTTCCTGTTTTGTTACTAGCTGAAGTATCTTGCAGTTAGGTCACAGGAGACTCAGAAATACTGTTGGGCTGTATGTGGGCTACATTAAATCAGAACATGGTATCAATAGGCATAAGCCCATAAAGCTTCCTGTTGAGTGTGCATCTGTGGATTAAAAAAAGCTCATAAAGCATTAGGATAAAGCATAGAAGTCTTATGGAAACCACAGCTGTGATGATGTAAGGACAGAGGCAAGGTTTATAGCTGAAGGCAATATTTTCATGAGATTGATTTGTATGTTTGAAAGAAGTGAGAGCTTTGGCCTGAAGAGTCCCAAAGAAGGGCTTGCAGCTCCCGGAAGCTTGCCTGCTTTTTCCAGCTGTTATAACTTAATTAATGGAAGCAGATGTAAATGTACAGTTAAGTTTCAACGGGGTACTGTTTTAAGTCCTGGGCTGTCCAGTATCAGAAAGGAAAATAGCTGGAGAAAGAGCATGGCTGTTTTCAGGGATTTCTCAAACGCCTGTTCAGACAGCACATTCTCTGACTAGGGCTCACTGGCACAGGAAATGAATGAAACCAGGAGTTTAGGAAAGGCTGAAGGAGGTTTGGAGTCTGCTGTGAATATCAGGAACGTTCTGGGTGAAAATAGTCAATAACAACAAAAAAAGAAAAAGAAGGAAAAAAAAAAAAAAGGGCAGGGGGAGAGGTTTAAGGACTTAGGTTTGAGGCTTACCACCAGGGCTTAGCTTCAACAGGTTATTCCTTATCTCCCTATTATAGAATTGCTTGTTGGTCCATCCAGCCTGGTTCTTGGTCAGTCCCAGGAGCCACACCACTGCCGTGGTCTCAAGATGCTTGCTTGGAGGGAGGAAGGCTTGGTAGGGAAGGGGATGGGGGTGAATGGACTGATGAGCTGCTTCTCTTGGCAGATCATAGACCCCTTGGCCCGTGGCCGAGCTTTCCGTATGGCTGACGACAATGATGGCTGCAGCATCCCACACACACCGATCACACCAGGTGCCACATCGCTCTGCTCCTTCACCAGCTCACGTTCAGGGTTCAATCGCCTCCCACGGCGGCGGAAACGGGAGTCTGTTGCCAAAATGAGTTTCCGAGCAGCTGCAGCTTTGGTGAAGGTACTGTCAGTGGGAGGGCAGGGACCAGCTTGGCAGCAGGATGGGGCTCTGCCCTGAGAGAAGGGTATGAGGGAAGGAGCTGCTGAGCAGACAGGATGGGAAGGGCAGTGGGGGTGGGGAAGGAACCAAACCACCTCCCGTTCTGTTTCAGCCGTATGTCTAGGGGGCAGGATTTGCAAGAAGCAGGGATGATGGCTAGGTTTTGGTATAGGTCTTGCTTTCCCTTTATTGGCCTGGGGGCTTTGGTTCTCACAGCCAGCAACCTCAGGGCATTCCAGCAGGTCCAGTGCAGCCTGTCTGGATCTCTGGGTGGTCCATCTGCACCTAGTCAACAGTCATGGAAGAGCAGAAGTACCTGAGGCTCTTACTAGGCAGGTCTCTTCATCCTGCCATGTGTCTGCTTTCCTGGTCCCAGTGTCCTTTCTGATGTGTCCAGTACCACCCATCACTGCGGTTTGG
Organism: Sagittarius serpentarius; assembly: GCA_034782735.1. Taxonomy (NCBI): domain Eukaryota; kingdom Metazoa; phylum Chordata; class Aves; order Accipitriformes; family Sagittariidae; genus Sagittarius; species Sagittarius serpentarius. The sequence continues at coordinate 3,643,430 of JAVKLA010000061.1, forward strand.
TCAGGGGGCTTGTACAATATGTGGCAGAGGAGCGTGTTGCAAGCCTCACCCACATGGGAGATGGGCGCTGTGGATTGAGAAGAGGGGTAACACCTGTGAGTCTCGCCAGGAAGGTGTCTCACATCAGCAGGTCTGCTGTGCTCCACACATGAGCATGAAGCAGCTCAGCCCTTGGGCTCCCTGTGCACTGGCTGGGGTGGCTGTCCGCGTACCCGGGGTTCAGGTTTCTGGCAGTGACTCAATGCCACTTTCTCTGGCTGCAGGGGCGCTCTGTGAAGGACAGCACCCTGAGGAGAGCTCAGCGGCGCAGCTTCACCCCAGCAAGTTTCCTGGAGGAGGACACGGTGGATTTTCCAGATGAGCTTGACACTTCTTTCTTTGCTCGGGTGAGGGGCAGGGTTCTGGCATGGTACTGGCCCCAGAGGCAGTGCAAGACTTTAGGTCTAGCAGGACTGTGTGTTGCCAACAGCAGCACTGCCTTCTGACAGGGCTGGTGTCTCAAATGTGGTGTTGGCTTCTGATGGGACTTCTGTTTCTCTGCCCAGGAAGGAGTCCTTCATGAGGAGCTCTCTACTTATCCTGATGAAGTGTTTGAGTCACCATCAGAAGCTGCAATCAAAGATGCTGAGGTGAAACCTCTGGATCAGACAGATCTCACAGGAGGTGCCTTGGACAAAAATGAGCTTGAAAGAAGCCACTTGCTGCTGTGAGTATCTTCCCAGAAGCTGCCAAAGCCTTACATGGTGTGGCCAACCCATTCAGAGTGGGACCTCCTGCATGGAGGAAACCAGGATCTGAGTGCTGTGGGTGCTTGGTGCAGAGCTCAGAGCAGTGCAGTGATGGGTTTTCTTTAAACCCAGCTTAAGACCTCCTGCTCCAGCTACCCATGCCTGTGAAAGGTGACTCTGAGGCCACCTCTGCAGTCTCTCCAGCAACTTCCAGCCTCACGTGATGCATTTCGGAGACTATATCATGCCTTGAGGAAGCAAAAGACACTTTAAATAAGCTGTGAGGATGCTGGGGGCCCAGCCTTTGGCTATGGAGAATGTAGCAAAGACGAGAAGGCTGTTGCCATTGCCACAGTCACCAGGAACTGTTGTCTTGCTCCAAGGAGCGGTGTGAAGCATTGCTGAGTGTCGAGCTGGGCTACATTCCTCACCTGAAAAGAGAGAAAGGTGTGGTGCTGATGCTGAGAGCCCTACAAATATGTGGGTGGTACTGTACTGTATACCTAGATTTTTTCCATCTGAGTAACTGGTACTGAGTAATTGCTCTGTGTCGTTTCCGAGTCAGCTCTGGCTTAGCTGCCAGCTCACCCCAGCAGAGAGCTGTGCTGGGTGTGAACATGGAGCAGACAGGGAGGTCCTTGTTGTGGTTCTGCTGCTCACAGCCCATCTTGCTGTGTTGGCACTTTTCCTTCAAGTGTTTCCAAGAACTTGGCTGAGTCTTAACATAAGTGGAAACGGCAAACGGTGGGAGTTTGTCACTCCTCTGAGATGGGCTCAGTCTTCTTGGCTCCATTTGGATCTCCTTAAATAGTTTTACTTATTGAGGAAAATACATTTCTTTCACACTTCAGAGCACTGTTATCAGAATCATAGTTGGGTGTCCTTTTAGGTGGCCAGGTGTTTATTTTGGCATAGGGTGATAGCCCAGCACCGGAAATACTGGGAAACAGCGCGTCTGTAACACAGAAACCACTTGAACTCTTGGGGCAAGAGCAGGTTGCAGTGGAATCTGCACTTTCTGCTGGAGAAGGACTTCCCAAGTGGAAGCTGGGACTTTCAGCTCTATAAAAATGCATCTTCTGCAAAGTGCAATATTGAAAATAGCTGAAGTTTCACAGCAGTGTTTTTGGCTAAAGAGGTTCAGATTCTCCCTCATCCTGTTGCTTGTCCGTACTTCAGAGCTGTCATGATCTCTCCAAGATGCTCTGGTGATCTTTCAGAAAAAAGTTTGTCAGCTGGTTTCTCTGACCACTTTGGACAACCATTGTCTTTGTGCAGAGAGGGGCCATTTAGGAAGCCAGAGGAGGTAAACTAGGCTAGAGCGCACGTCAGGGACGTGCCTCCTACAGTGCTAGGCAGTGAGCAAGGGTGAAATGATAGGTAGTTTTTTTGGTCAGGGTCTGAACGCTGCAGACCTGACCTCCAGACTGCTGTTTAAGAGCGAAGAAATACAAAGCCATCTGCATATGATGGAGACTTACAAAGCAGGTACTATTCACCAGTAACTTGTGCAACATTCATCGCATGCTCTGTTTTGGTAAAAAACCTTTCCTTTAGCAGTGATGCTTGGGATTTTTATTGTGTTGTTGAAGCCTGGTTTTGTTGTTCTCCTGAAAAATGCATGCATCGGTGCGAATAAAGGGAGGAATGGAAGACAGATCGTGAGAGGTAACTGGCACAGCTTGCAGCACCTGGCAGTGTCACTTTCTTGGTCTGGGAAGCTGCTTGGTTTCCTGCTCTTCTCTGTCCGATTTGGTGGACATGGGGGTTTGACTTGACAGTCCAATCACAGTGAAGTGCTTTAAGGGTGGGGATTCACACTGCTGGGCTAAACTACACTTCCATTTCATAGCAGAGAGCAGAGTAAGAGGAATGAAGCAGAGGCGAAAATAGATGTGCATGAGGCTGCAGAGGTGCCTGGCTGCAGCCTCCCTGTTTTAGCCTGTTGCTCAAACACTTCTTCAAAGCCTTGAGAGCTCCTCGTCAGTGGGGCTTAGTTTGGCACAGCTGCCTTGTGCCACCTTCTGCTTGTAGTCCTGTGCTTTCATCAGCTGGTGCTGTGTAACCCTTTGAAATACAGCTTCCACTTCAGGGCACCTTGTCTGCCATCAGCTGCTGCTCAGCCCAGCTGTGGTGGGACAGACAAGGTTTGCTGCTGCCAAAGGCCAGGGAAGGGCTGGCCCCCATTGTTGTCCCATGCAGAAGGAAACCATTGCCGTCCTGCTTTTTATTTCAGCCCACTGGAGCGAGGCTGGAGGAAGCAAAAGGATGGGGCCCTGGCACAGCCCAAGGTCCGCTTGCGGCAGGAGGTGGTGAGTGTCAGCCCACAGAAGCGTGGCCAGCGCATCGCTGTCCCTGTCAGGAAGCTCTTCGCCAAGGAGAAGAGGCCGTATGGCCTGGGTATGGTGGGGAAGCTGACAAACCGTACATACCGCAAGCGCATCGACAGCTATGTCAAGCGGCAGATTGAGGACATGGATGATCACAGGTGAGATCTGCAGTCACAGAAAACTAGTGAGAGAGTGATTGCTGTTGCTCCTTGGTGACTCAGGTCACTGCCTCGGGGTCGCTGGGTGAAACCTGCTGCTAAGACCCCCCCAGTCTGTATCCCTAAATTACAGTGCAAACTGCAGCATGTTAGCATCACATTAGCATCACCATGTACTGGGAGCTCACCCTGCTCCTTAAGTTGCTTTGGGTGTCTGTATCTCTGCTACCTGGAGGAACTGCAGATTTCTGCCCCACCACCACTGTCCTGTGATGAACAGGAAGGCTCAGGTATCCCTGCCTCTGATCATTTCCCTAAAGTCATTATTTCAGACACACAGCACACTTTGGCATCAGGCTTAAGTGTTGTCATGGATGTTTTCTTGGGAAAGGGTGGCTTGCCCAGTGTGATGGGGGAGTCAGAGTAAGCAAGGTCCGTCTGCCAGCAAGACCTTAATCATTGCCTCTAGTCTTGTGGATCCCTAGGTGATCCTGGCCGTATACCCCAGATTCTGCCAAGGTCCCTGGGGAAAAACAACAGCTTTTCTCCTGTGTTCTGTGAGTTGATGTAATATGCCTGGGTTTCTGCCTCTGATATTTTCCCTTTCCCTCCATCCAGGCCTTTCTTCACTTACTGGGTCACCTTTGTGCATTCACTCATCACTATCCTCGCCGTGTGCATCTATGGCATCGCCCCTGTGGGGTTCTCACAACATGAAACTGTTGATTCAGTAAGTAAATCCCTCCTGACTTGCCTGGAGTGTGATTGTGTCTCAGCCTTCAGCTGCTGGCTCTTGTGTTGTAGTCTTCAGCATACTGGCTACTTGCCTGAGGGCCTTGATGGCTGGACACAGGGTGTCCAGCCTTGGGGGGCTACCTGCAGCATCTCTGTGAGCGCCCACACCGCTTTCTCTCCCTTCTTGTAGCCACATTGCTCTTGCTATCAGATTATATCTGGTACAAAGCATGGTGGGCTTTTTGCAGGCTCTGGTTGTGTCTGTGCTGGGAGCCCTTTCAAACAACTTGTTCCCCTCCTGGTGGAGACCAGAAGGATGTTCATGGCAGGGAAATATTTCAAACCTGAGTTTTTGCAACAGCTGCAGGATGTTGCAGGATTTTGCTTCTGCCAGGAGCAAAACTGACCTGTCTGACTTTGAGAGCTGATCTTGAAGCTGTTTGTAGCCTTCCCATATGTTTTTAAAGGTCCCTGGGGTACATATCTCTACAGCCATATCCCTGCTGCATGCAGGGGATGCCCTGGGGAGCTTCTCGCCTATGTGTCTGACAGCTTTCAGAGCACTGTCACCAGCACCTGGGCCTATGCTGCCAGCAGGTGCTGCTCATGCTTCTGAGCTGTTTGAAGCTTTTTGCAGGCTCTTAAGCCACTCCCAAGTCTCCAGGCCCTGCGATTTCTTGAAAGCTGAAGTAGCCAGAGAGAGGCATTTAAATGAAGTCTTAAGATGAAGGTGCCCACGCCTTGAAGGGGGTTTACCTGTGATCCTGCAAAAGACCAGTTGGAGAGAACCGTGTGCCCAGCCATTGACTGTGGGGATTTCTGTTCATCCTGGGTGCTGTTTTCACCAGCCCCTGCTGCTTGCCCAGCTGACCCTGTGGGCAGGAGCTCATGGGGCTCTTGCTTTCTCTCCTTGCAGGTCTTGCGAAACAGAGGGGTTTATGAAAATGTCAAATACGTTCAGCAGGAAAACTTCTGGATCGGCCCCAGCTCAGTGAGTGCCATTGACTGGGACTGTTGGTGGGCTGGTGGGGGACTGCGTGCCGCAGCCATGCCACCCCAGGGACCGGAGCCCTCCGCTGCTTGGAGCTTGGTGCTAGCAGCTGCCGTGGGTTGGACTTCCCATGGGGCCCTGCCATCACTGGCAGGGTGCAGCAGTGCTCCTGGCCCCAACCGCCCTGCAGAATGGGCTACCTGGAGGCTGGGATGGACCTTGGCACTCCTGCTTTGTGCCCTGTTCCTATGAAGCCAAGCGTGGGGCTAGAGAAAGTGTAGTTGTATGGTGTGTGACAGCTTTCCTGATGCCACTTCCCCACTAAAGGCTGTTGTGTCCCAAAGTTTCCTTTCCCCATCACAGTGCTGGCCTTTCTGGGGCCATGGGCAAGGAAATCCCTGAACTTTTGTTCTGGGCTTGCCTTCTTCAAAGCAAATATTGAGAGTATGCCTGATGTGTGCTGGGCTTCATCATGCAGGACTTTTCCCTGGTCCCTTGCGTCCTCATAGGGGTACCCCTCACAGTTCCCCCAGCCTGCTCTGCCCCAGGCAATGACCGCCTGCCCCTTGGCTGAGCTGCGTGTTTCCATCTCTGCCAGGAGGCCCTGATCCACCTAGGGGCCAAGTTCTCACCGTGCATGAGGCAGGACCAGCAAGTGCACAGCTTCATCAGTGCCAAGCGGGAGAAAGAGAAGCACTCGGCTTGCTGCGTGCGGAATGACAAGTCGGGCTGCGTGCAGACCTCGGAGGAGGAGTGCTCGGTGAGTGCGGTGGCCCCTTTTGTGCTGTCCCTGCAGGCTCAGGGCCGCTTCTGTTGATGCTTCTCCCACCCTGGGCTTCACAGTGACACCTCTCCTCTCTCCTGCAGTCCACGCTGGCCGTGTGGGTGAAGTGGCCCCATCACCCCAGCACACCAATGCTGGCAGGAAGCAAGAGGCAGTTTGGGTCTGTTTGTCATCAGGACCCCAGGTAGGTCCTGCCTAGCCCAGCTGCCATCTTGCGGGGACAGGGTTGCTGTGACAGTAGTCAGAGAGGCATGGAGTCCCAGGCTGGTTGATTGCTGGATGGGACAGCAGCTGCTCTGGAGACCAAGGGACATGGGGTCAGTGATGTCCCTACCTGCCCTCATGGCTGCAGGGGAGGCTGAGGCAGAGCGTGATCATACTTCTGCTCACCCCTAGTCTCCCTTGTTGGCTCCCCACCTGCACAGCGGCCTGTTGTGAGCTGTGGGTGCCTTCCTCATCCCTCTCCCCCTCCTTACCTGCTCCCCGCACAGGCTCCCTTCTTGGGGCACAGCAGTCACATTCCCAGCACACCTCTGCCCCAGAGCCCTGCCAGCTGCTGGGTGCCACAGCATGCCTTTTGCCCTCGGTCACCATGGGCTGATGTAGAGCTGAGACCGGCTGAATGCCCACCTTTGGGGTTGTGTCCCCCTGGAAAGGAGCCAGGGAGTTGCTGGGCAATTGTGTGCTCTCGGACGGCCGCCCTTGTGCTGAAGCTGTGATCTCTGCTCGCTGGAAGGAGGCTGCGGCTTTGATCAGCACAAAGCTGATCTGATGTGGTGTGTCACCAGCCCCTTGCCAGGGACAGAGGGGAGCTGTGGGACCGCAGCCTGGGGACAGGGACAGTGTGGTGGCTTCCTGGGGGATCCTGCCTGGTGCTGGGGAAAGTTATTTCTCAGGCTGATCTCTGCTTTCTGTTGCTGCAGGGTATGTGAGCAGCCAGCCTCGA
>JAVKLA010000061.1:3665172-3719979 GCA_034782735.1 Sagittarius serpentarius
TCTGTTTTGCCTGTGACAGTAATTGGTTAAGTGATCTCTCCCTGTCCTTATCTCGACCCACAAGCCTTTCGTTATATACTCCCTCTCCTGTCCAGTCGAGGAGGGGGTGCGATAGAGCGGCTCTGGTGGGCACCTGGCATCCACCACCTGGTGTGGGGGGGTCAACCCACCACACTGGGAAAGAGTATTTTGCTTCCAAAAGGTGAATGTTGGTACATCTAGGTTTCTGAAACAGTTCATTCCTATCGTTAATTTTTGGCCTTCTTAACTCTGAGGCGAGATTGCTATCAGGTATTGGTATGTGATCTCTTGCCTAATATAAATAGCTTTGTTCAATTTATATTTGCTTCCTACAGCCTGTAAAATTGTCCTATTTAAGGGGAATAGTAACCATGCAAACATTAATGTATGGAAAAGCAGCTGGCTGTAAAACCACCTGAATGTACTGCTCCAAGCTCCTGGTGCGTTCAGGTTCCACCTCTTCATAGCTGCAGAAATGTTTGCTCAGCTCAGCTTTGCAAATTCCAAAGTGGGAAGTTGCCTCTATTGCGTTACGGATCTCCAAAACAGCAGCTACATCTCTGGGATTATAGCCATAACGTTCTGTACACTCATGAAGAAACTGATCAACCTCATAATTTTCTTCTTGGACTTTTATCAGCCTGGTAAAAGTTTCAGGGAGGCAGGAGACTCCCACAACCATGTTATCAAGCAGAGAGGAAACTGCAAAGCAAATAAAAAACAAGTGTATAAGCTGTGAAGCAGTTGTTACTATGCAATACGCTACAGAAAGATAAATATTGAGACAGAGAGATTAGAGGTGTTCTAGATTACTCCAGTTAACAAAGAGCTCAGTTTTCCATCGTCATTGCTGCAGTTTCCTTTTTTCTTTCTGCCTCACATACTTGGCTCTGAAAAGACCCGTAGAAGAGCAGCAAGCTGGTTTACAAGGGCTTACCCTCACGTAAAAGTGAAGTATTGCTGAAAGACAGTGTAGACTTACTGGTATTCTCTCCAACACTGGGTCAGCTTAACTCTAAGTTAATGAGGGAATCATCTCCTTTTTTCTTGAAGAAGGTCAAGTGAAAAGTCTAGGGCAAGGAAAGGCTATGGACGACTATTAATCGAAACACTGGAAGCAGCTGATCCATGGCAGAAAGCTATTGGCCAATATGGTACAAACTAGAAGTTGACAATGTCTTAGTACAATTAGTAGAACAAAGCATCTCTGTGTTTGGAGACAGGTCCCTCACTGCACAAAACTGACCCCCACTGTACAGAGTGTTCAGGATTTGAAGCAGCGTAACACCTTTTTCCAGTCCCAGATGATTAGAGGGTAGCTTTCGCCCTGTTCTTACCTGCTCCCCACCGCAGGCTGCCTTTACATCATGCCTTGTGGGACACTCATATGACAGCTGCACTTCTTTGACAGCCAAGGAAAAATGGGAACAACAGTAATGAGCTGTCAGCTCAGCACACCTGGAGGGCATGCGTGGCAGCAGAGAGATGAGAAAGAATTTCTATTTTACCTCTATGACAACAGCAATAGGAATGGGCAGGGACGGCACTAGACCTTCCAGCTAAAAAGCTAAACAACTAAAGGCTTTCCTGGGTACATTTGTATTACAGCTGAAGGGAAGATGCTCTTTAAGAAGGGCGAGTGCTGATAAATTGCAAATATTCAAGCTCTAAATATTATAAAAATGTTTAAATTACTGCAGGTAAAAGGCCAGAGACTGGACACCACTATTTCAGGCACTTGCATGAGACAAGTAAATGTGACTTTCCATTCAAGAAGCTCTGAAAGATTTTCTTTTTTCTTTACAGAAGAGAAAGCCAGGGTGTAACATAATATGGGTATTTTAAGTTGCAGAAGGGACTGAAAAACCTCCTGGAGAAGGGATAACAGAGCAGAGGATAGACTTCCTCTTTGGATTAACATTTTCACACAACATGAAATACAGGCAAGGACTTTTCGCCAACAAAAGGTGCCTCTATAAATCAACCACCTGTTTTAAGTCAGGAGAGAAAGCATTACAAGGCAAAATGCATGTGTAATGGCAAAAGAACGTTCCTATTGAGAGGCTGTGTTCAAATCAGTTCCTTCGCCGATGAATTCACGATCCTTCCTGCTCCAGCCCACTTCTGTGCAAGTTAAGCCAGACAGAAACTAACCTGGGGAGCTGAGTCTTCCTGGAACTGGTGTACATCGCAGCTTAACCTTCACCTGGCAGGAATTGACCACAATATTGTCACTGGGACTCAGATTGCGCGTGCTGACAATGCCAGGGGCATAGTAGCCTCTCATCAGTAAGTAATTGGTATGAGATGCTTGACGAGCTTTTACTTCTATTCTCCGTTTTCCTCCAGAGCTGTCATCTAAGTCATCATCGTCGTCATCATCCTCCTCAAGTCCTTCTTTTCCCAAACTACAGCAAACAGAGGTGTTTTGTTTGTTGGGTTTTTTTTCCAAAATAAGAAAATGACTCATTACACTGAGCAAAGCAAGAACACATGCGATTCTGCATTCTAGTGTTTAGTCATGAACAGCTGTGGGTATGTCCATAGCAGGCTGATTTACAGTGCCGAGGTCAAGGAACTACAGAAAAGAAAATACACTGTAAGTCCCTGGAAAAGGAAACTCACTCTCTCTTTTTTGCAGACATGTTGAAATGAACCCAAAATATCTCAGCTTACAGTGCTGAACCTCTTTGGTTCAGCAGACACTTCATCACGAGGCAACACCTGTCAGAGCACAAAGGCTGAGACATAAGGGATACTGCAGTATAGGGCAGACTGTATTGTTTTGTTTTTTGTTTTTTTGTTTTTTTTTTTTTTTTTAAGTAACTGAAGTCTTTGGTCTGTAATTCTTTCTTCTTCTTCTCTCCCTTAAAAATAAACAAAACAAACTGCAGACAGCCTCAAAGTAAAGAGAGCATATTAGTAGCAGCCAGGATAAATTTCCCAGAAACAAACTTAGTCAAACCAACACTATTTCTTTCCAGGACACGACAAGAGCCATTATGGATAAAGGTGAAGGCTCTGAACAACCTGATCTAACTCTGAAGTTGCCTCCGTTTTAAGCAGGTTATGCCAGAGACAACCAAAGGTTCCTTCCAACCTTGTCTAAGATGAGTTAGACCTTAAGTACCTTCTCTTAAAACAGATTTAAAACCCAAAGAGAACACATCATTTAGGAAAAAATAGCACAAGTACATAACCAGCTGGAAAACTGGACTCAGATGCCTGTACTCAGAAATGGGACTAGTCCGGGGTTCAGTATATTTTTACTAATGACCTGGGTGATAAAATAGCTTATTAAGTTTGCATAGGATCACTGAACTGGAGAGACTGCAAGTATATGAAAAGACAGGATTTGCATTCAGAACATTTCCAGCAAACTGGAGAAATAGTCTGGAAAAGAGAAGGAAGCAATTTCATACGGACAAATGCATGTTATTTATATCATAGTATATTACAGTATGCACCTGTCCCTCCACATGAAGAGGAAACAATTGACTAGGTAAAGGAAAAGAAACTTGTTAGAGTGAATCACAAGAATCATAAGCTGTACATGATTCATCGCACTGGGGGGTTTTGGCTGCCTTTCATCATCTTGGGATGTATTAGCAGGCGTATCACCTATATAACGTGATGTAATTGGCACAGGCTTGCCTGCAAGAGCATGGCATTTGTTTTTTTGACATCACAGTTCAGTGCAGAGGGAAGTAATGAGAACGACAGAGATCTGGATAACATGAGTAACATACCAAAACCACAAGTAAAGGAACTGAGGCTGCTCATTTTAAAGAATAGCATATTATGGAGGAGGACTATGACAACAATCTGCAAATAGGTAATAAGCTGCTCGAAAGAGAAAGAAGTATTTTTCCATGTATATATACACAACAGGAAGCAACAGGTTAAACTACAGCAAGAGATTTTAGTTGCACTCTAAGAAAACACATAATGATTGTAAGGATAACTATTCATAGGATTAGACTGCCTAGGGAGAGAGTTTCAGTTTCAGTGGTATGCAATTACTGGAGGCTTAAAAAAAATAAATTTAAAAAAAATCAAAGAGAAGACAATACACAGAACCAATATTGTGGAGACAGGTTTCACCGATAAAGCTGAAACCTTGTTACTAATCCTTCTTAGTCTTTGAAATGGGAAGGTACAATGCTGATGAAAATGCTCATCTAGCACACACTGCTCTCCTTTCCACATTAGCTCTGATGGCAGTGAAATGCTTAGCAATTTAAATGTCACATCTGTGAAGACAAATGCAGTCCAAGGCTATAATGACAGGCACTAACTAAAGTGCCATTAAGTCTCCAGAATGCTCCCTCAGAAATAAAAATCTAAACAATATCACAGTAAAACATGCCACAATACAGTGCAGAAAATGCTAATGCCTGTCCCAGTTTCATTCAAGTTACCCCCAAACCATATTTACTAAGAGGAATAACAGTGTTTACCTTTTTATCACTTCGTTTTCCACCATAGTGCTGTCCACCACAACTATCTGCTCTGGGATTCTCACATTCACAGACACCAGACCCAGGGAGAACAGAGAAAGCATCGCCACACACTGGCCACCGGGTCCATCCATAGGAAATGCAGTCATGCCTTCTGATGCTTTATTTTCTTGATCTCTAAATGAGAAGTTATCTGGCTGGTCTGATTTTTCAGCATCCTTGAGCTTCTCGAGGAACTGAAAGGACTCTGTACAAATTGTACTAGGAAACCGCCATGTAAAAACTCTGGACAAAAAGACATTCAAAGAAGCACAGATCTGTCACAATCTGTTCTTACTGTATGTGAATTTTAGACCCATGGTAGCACAAAGCAGCCATATAGTGAAGTTACGCTAGAACTGGTGACCAAGTACCTTCTACATCTGCTTTCACAGTCCTTTTACTAGTTCCAGAACATGAGGTATTTATGCACCATGTAAAGGTCAGGTACTATATAGCAAATACAAAACAAAGATGTCATCTTCTGCTTGAGCACCAAATACATTCACAGTTAAACTCTCCTCCCCCACCGCTGACATCCAGGTACAGTGCAGCACAAAGTAACTGGAGAGGAAAAGCAAGCAACCATCAGAATGACAAGAGTGCTAAAGAAGTCTTTCCACCACATCTAGAACATTGGTGCTACCTCTCCTCTCCGTATGTCTTTGTAAGGGCTTGCCCAGCAACTTGGCTCTATTCCCCGTACAGCCCTAATGGCTAACCGAATAAAGGGCTAACACACATAGCTGTTACCTTCATCTCTTCAGCTTCAGCTGTGATGGTCAGGTTCTTTGCTCTAGATATAGCACGTGTATTCTCTCCTCCACGCCAAGCATGCCTGGGTAGATTCTTTTATTTAGTCAAACACAAACAGTGACCTTTCTGACACCCACCTGTAGTAACTCTGAGACAGCTGATAGGACATGGGGACAAAAGGCAAAGCCCGGCTTTTCTTTGGACCCAATGTGTGGTTTACTCGACGGCGATTGACCAAGCTTCTCTTCTGACACTCTAGGAAAGCCTTCACAAGAATGTCATCTCGGTACTCCCGGTACAAACGAAATGTCTGCAAAAACCCCCCGTTCAGTGTAAAAGGCAGTGTTAACTCTTTAGCTCTGAATCCACTGTTAGACTCATCTACTTGAGGTTTACATTAACTAAATGAATATGAAGCTACAAGCCGGAATGTGAATGATACATATAAATTTACTTAACTACACTATTCTATTCCTTTTATGGGCTTCCAGGCTTTCCATAGTAAATGCCAATTAAATTAACTAAATACTACAGAACACTTGATATTCAAAATGGGATCAGGCTCCCACTAGAATTATGTATGTAAAAAATGCTCATCTGCATCACATTTTGGTAGATTTTTCCCATCGTTCTACCAGGAACACGTGCTTCTATGAGCTTGGCTTTCTAGGCTCCACTCTTTCCTGCTAATGAGATAGTAAACTCCCTTTGAACTTCTAACTTCATTTTTTTAAGTGCCTCACTGATAGATGATATATTTTTGTGGTCCCTGACACTGAAGGAGAGGCTCCCCAACACCAGTGTCAGCTGGATACTAGGACTGTCTTTGTGATATCTCCTCCAGACTGTATTTCCAACTGCTCACTTGAGCAGTGTGACCCAATAGAAGGGACGTGGAGTTTATTTCATATGGTTTTTGGGGATTGCTTCAACCTCACATCTTGCAATCTCATCCTCAGAGAGAAAAGCAAGGTACTGAAAGTCTGCCTAGAATATACCATTTCCTAAAAGCAGAAGAGAATAATCCCCACAGAATGAATACAAATCTAAGTTTCTGGGTTTCTTTTCTCCCATCTGAAAAAGGCATATATCAAGGTAGGAAGGAGAAACTCTTTAGGGTGGTACAACCAGTAAAGTTTGGTCCAGATACTGTACCTGAAATGATTGGCAAGATTTCATCTGGTTATCTGAGAGTGCCAAAGTGCTCTGAATCAAATTCTGTAGCACTAGAAAATGAATATCATACACACTGAAAGAAAGAAGAAGAAGAAAAAAAGAAAGCTTTATTCACAATGATTTTTGAGCATGAGTTACCTAAATATGATACTAGCACAAAAATATGCAAACTCAATCACGTGCTTCTGAAATAGATGCATAAAGGCATGAAATCACTACAGCTGAGGATCATTCACGTAAAGCAGCCTGTTACATTTTTCCCTGACCTTCCACTCTGATTTTTGGATCATTCCAGATAATCGGACACAAACCAAAGTTCTCTTTGCTAACATCTCCTCCTCCTAAGGTACAGCACCCACACAGAAAACATACACTGTTGTCCTAATGATAACAGAGCACCATTTTGAGAAGGGCATTTTATTCATCAAATCTGTAATTTATGTCAGAGGTCCCTACAGCCTTGTGAGAGTATTTTTCTATTAATAAATTTATACACGGCAACAAACAGATGAAAAACGTAGTGAATTAGAAGACTATATATATGGCTTTCACAGATGTGAGGGCTGGCATGATCTTGAAGTCCTAATGGGAAAAAATGGTGCTATTGCTACTCACCTGCTTAGACTATCCTCTTTTGTGTTTTGATTTGTGTCTTCTCCGATTGCCAAAACTCGAAATCTAGTTATGGGAAGGGAAAGGAAAACACTGAAACAGAAGTAACATTCTGTGATTTTTGTATCAGCCCTGAAACCCAGAGGCTGACAAGTGCAACTCCTAATAAGGCAAGTGTTGAAACAGCACAGGGGAACTATCTGCTCCAGCAGCCCTCGGCGTGTCAAAAATTAAAGGAATTGTTCACATCAATCTCCTTCACTCCACTAAGCTATCTGCTGACAAGGAGATAAAACACATGGACAGGAGACAGTACAGAACTGTATGGATTTGCTATTGTATATTGAGGTTTTGGACTTCCAGTTAGCATCGGCAGCACTTCTGCTGTAACGTACAGCTCTTCCCAAAGTAAGAAAATTTACAATTTTGTTATCATAAAATAGTCTGAGACCGAAATTTTCACACTACTCTCCAAGTGTTACTCATCACAGAAGAGCCTGACGATCTGGGGCTAAAGAATGCTATACAAGGCTGAGTGCTCTTCTGTATCGAGAGTTTTAGCGGCACTGAGATGATTTAGCTGAGCAACCAGCTACAAATTGTGATATAAAATGGGGCAAGTTTATCTGGAAAATGGTAAAGGGAAGTCTTCTGCATTAAAATGTTACACCCGAGTACCAACATCTCTGATAACAAAGTTGAGGATTTGACAGTTTATGAAAATCTGACACTGAATTTCTGGTTTACAAAAAGTCTTACTTCGCAAAATGGGAATGGTTTAAAATAAGTAAGCTTATGCAAATAACTGAAAATTAGTTATATGTATTTAGCAAGCATGGATTTGAAAGAAACGTTGCTTGTTGTATTTACTGAAACTTCTTCTGATACTAAGAATACAAGTAACAGAGGGTGTAAATCATGCATAGCAGAGAAAAGGTCTACTCTGAATTGCCCTCCTCTTGCACTGTCTCAGGCCATGTGCAGAGTCAAAAGCACTGTAACTACAATACCTGGAAAAGAGTTCCTGCAAAGTATCAGGAATCTCAAGTTTGGGATTCCCCAGGGTTGAACTGAATTTCTCTTTCAGCCTTTCCACAAACTCTTTAAACTCCTTTGCACAAACCTTTGAAAACAAGAGATAGAAAAGTTAATCAACCTCAATTTCTTACAGTGGGAAAAGACCCTCTACTTTTAAAGTGTTCATGGAAAATTCTTGTAGAAATAGCTGGTTTTGAGTTACCAAGTCAGAAACAGTATACCAGACAAGACAATGCATCAAAAAAAGCTCTGTGGAGATTGTTTGCTGATTTACTTAACAGTTGCAGGTTCTGTCTGTAATCACGCTTACAGCTACATGCAACCCACCATGAACGTATTTTCTAAAAACAATTACACTGAATTAACAGCATAAGATCTCTTGCTAGAGCTTTAAGCTTCTGCTTAAGTCTTTTTCTCCTTCATACCCTTCACAATCTTTATTATGTTCTCCATTAAGTCTGTTTGTACAACCATGGCTTGGAGGACACCTGTTACACAAGAAAAATGGTCCCATATCTCTCTGGCAACAAGTTTTTATTTCCTTCCAAAGACAGACTTTAGGGATGGGGACACATGCATTTACTTCAGCAATGTCTCATCAGTGAACAACTATTCTTCTTCGAAACAAAAATAAATCTAACAGAACTGGCTGGGATTTTCTGACAAAAATAGGACTTGTCATTCCTGGAAAAGAACAAAGAAAATCTTGCCATGACGTTGTACCAATTGTGAAAAAGTTTTGAAATTCAAAATGGAATTGTTTGCACTAAAAGTGTAAACAACGTTTCAATTGGAAACTGTGGCTGATTTAAGCCATAAAAAGCTCAAAAATCAAATAAAATCTTTTGACTCATCAAATCAAGGCTTCTCTCATGAAATTTGCTCACATTCCCGCACTCATCCAGAGAAGCTAAGGCAATATTTTGACATGCAACCAGAATAAAAAATAAGAAGTTATAGAGCAAAAAATGTTTTCTTGCTCAGATAACAAGGAGGCTGAGAGGATAAAAAAAAGATAAAAAATCAGTGCATATAGATGCTCAATCATGGATGTTTATAAAAAAGCACATTGAAAAAACCAAAATTTTTATTGCAGAGCAGTGCTGTTTATGTGCCTTTGGAAGGCTGCCTGCGTCCACTTTACTCTCAAAATAGCAATGATGGTGCATTTTTACAATGATGCTATTTTTAACATAGCTAAGGGTACGAGGGAGAGATAAGATATGAAATCACAATAATCAAAACAGTGCAAGTACTCCATAGTCCAAACAGTGTAAAGTACTCTATGACCTTAGAATACTTCCCTCCTACCTGTGGATCTTCATAATTATTTTCTCTATTCATGAAATCTTCAATGAGGGCTTTATCTTGGTAAACCTCAGCAAGGCAAACTCTGCAACAGATACAATTGAAGGTGGTGTACATAGCTGAAATTTTCCCAATTCAATACAGATTTGATGGCACTAGGGTGCAAAAAAGTTGAAATTTATATTCACGTGAAATAAGACAAAAACATAGGAGGAGCATATCCCATCACTTAACTTCAGGAGAATTTAGCCTATACCTGGAACATAGAAACCTTCTTACTTATAATTAAGATAGGTCTGTGGATTCCTGACAATATAGCGAGCTCTTCGTCCAACGGAATGAGAAGTTTTATCGAGGGACTCCTCAAAGCTGGCATGCATGATATCCCGAACTACTTGCCATGGAACAAAGGGCCCTTTTACCTGTGTGAAGAACAAAAGTGTTCGGAGTTAAACTTCAGCTTTTACGTACACAAATGATCGTTAGAACCAGGTTGAACTCCTAGGACTGATGAAATGTGTGTTCAGTACATAGACCCCTTAAACAGAGGTCCTACGCTAAATACCTTTGCATTTAGCACATGACTAGCAATTCGGCACAGCATGAGCAGACTGTCTTCTTGCACTGTCCAGGTGACACGCAGACGTGTCATTCTCTGCAGGGCACTCTGGTCAGCTTCATCATGGTAGCGGAGTCTTTTGCTTTTTTCTACAGAATCCTCTTCTAAAAAATCCAGAGGGGAAAAAAAACCAACAACTCAGTTATCTCAGCACTACATATTCTGATTAATTCAAACTCCTATCACAGGCAGTATCAGCACCAATTGGAGTTTGTAAGAATAAAAGACAAAAGAGGAGAAGGAGGTAGCAGTTGAGAAAGTAAAATGCATTAATACCTCTCACAGGAATGAGAAAACAAGCACTTTAGTTAGCAAACTGACTACCTAGAACATCATACCATAAAGAATCTTTAAGCCAGCTATCAAAAGCTGATGGTGAACTGCAAGGAGTTAATCTGGCATAGACACAATTAGAATTTCATTAGTTTGTACAGCAGTGCAATCATGATTCACACACAGGTAGCGGTTACAGCATGCTGCTGTTTTTCTTCAGACCTAGTATACAGCCCCAGGACATTTGAACCTCTTCACCAAAAGAGGCAACCCAAAGAGATGGCCAGTAAGTTTCCATTCCCCACACTAGGTGACAGTCACATCAACTTTTCTAAAGCAACTTACAGCAGGCATATACATTAAAAAGAATGCTTCTTTTTCCTGATGTATTAGTTACTTACCTTTCTTCTTCTTCTTTGTCTTCTTTCCAATGTCTTTCCTAAGCCTCTTTCTCTTTTGGCTTTTTCCACCTCTCACTCGTTTGGTTCGATCCTGGGTTGGTTCTTTACTTATTTCAATACATTCCTCTTTCTGGACAAATGACTCAGATCCTACCTTTCCTTCTCCCAAAATATTAATTTTGTTACCTAAAATGACACATATTTACAGTATTGGAGCTTTATAACAATTTCATTCTACAATATTAAGGTATAAAGAGCGAATGTCGAAGTCTCAGTATATTAAAGACAGATGCCCTCTCAGACTTGCCCTTTGTTAGTCATGTCATTTCATGCCACTTCTCAGCAGCTCACATGGAATAAAATCCCACATAAATGAAGAATCATCAAGTAATTACTAAGTCTAGCGCACAGTGCACAAACACAAGAGAACTGAGCTGAGGTTTTATATTCAACCTGAAGCATTTCCTCTTCCTTAGCTTAAATGTTAGGCTATGCAATTTTAACAGTGCCTAGTCATACAAAACACTGGTCCCTCTAGACTTTCTGCAAACTGCACATCAGAAATCACAAAGGATAAAAATTATTGTTCTATAGGAAATGAAATTATTTACATATGTATTTTACTGCCCCAGAAGCATCCTAGATCATTGTAAGGAGACAGGAACAACTCATGTCATCAATACTACATAAAAAAATTATTGCTCCCTATACCCAGAAATAGGGAAGGAAATTATTTATCTATTTTACTGCCCCAGAAGCATCCTAGATTACCATAAGGAGACAGGAATAACCCACATCCTCCATACTGGGTTTGACAAAGACAGTAACAGGTATAATACAGTTACAGACCCCACCACCAGCACTACCACCTTACCTCCAGTACTGAGTGGAAGGGGGTGTTTTGTTAAGAAGGTTTGGAGTCTCATGGTCAGTCCGTTTTCAGAAACTGTACTTTCCTAAGACAACACAGCTTTCAAAAAGGTGATATGCAAAAGGAGCGCGCGCTGGTTTTAACATCACTATATATGATATGCTTTGAGTAGTGTCAGAAATAACTTTTCAGTATAAAGGAAAAGATCCCTGGCTACAACGAAGAAGTCATTTGTCTTACTACTATACCACGTATATGAATGGCTGTACAGCTTTTCTTAAATCATACTGTAATGACCACTTGATTATGAAGGTCAGAACTTCAGCAAATCTCCTCAAGTTTAAAAGAAGTCATCACTGGAAAAGAAATGCTTGATTCTTTCACTGCTACAGAGGCTGAGCAGAATTTTCTGTAAAGCAGTATCTTTTCAAAGCATTTTACATTCCAAAGGAACTTCTGAAAAGTACAAAACCAAAATGCAAACACAAACGTTGAGTAAATGCCTCCTACACCATATTCTATCTGTCTTAAATCTGAGCCCAAACTGATTGCAGCGTATTAGGAGTTTTGCCATTCTCAGCAAAACCCATTTCTCTTGTGTGGAATTCATTGGTGAGAGAAGCTGGTCACAGACGTAGAGAGAGAGGAAAGCCAAGACTGAAGAATTACAGGAAGTCGTGTTAATGCTGAACAACTAGGTGACAGAACAGCAGATGAAATTCAGAGTGAAATGTCCCTGCCTGAGGTCAACACCAAGCAACTCTAATTTTAGATATACACTGATAGGCTCTAATTTGACCACTACTTAGGGTAGGGTAGTTACAGACAGTTCTGTGAAAGTACCTGTTCAATGCTTGGTAATGGTCATGAAGCAAAGCAGATGTAAGGAATTCTTAGGAAAGGAGAGCAACACTATGCAGCTACAAAAATCCACAGCCTGAATGCACTATGTGATTCTATTTTCACTTTAAAAAGGATATAGTAGAACTAGAAGAGGTTAAAAGAAAGGGAACAAGAATGATTAAAGGTAGAAGAGGTTCTATCCTGGGAACAGTTAAGTAATCTAGTAGATGCCAGTCTTTTTTAAAGAGATGATAATGGGAAGCATGAGAGATGTTTACAAAATCAAGTGAAACAGAAAGGGTAACTGAGAATGATATTTTGTACAGCTTCCCCTAGTACTGCAATTATTAAAGAGCTTAAACCATCAAAAAGGAAGTGGTGACACATAATAGGACTTTGAAACACATTGCTACATGAGGTTGTGGATATTAAAGATTCACATGTGTCCAAAAAAAGCGACTAGACAAATTAATACTAGAAGAAAAAGCTATTAGCAGCTTTGAAACATCACCCTCAAGTTTAGAATGTCCTTGAGCCAAACTTGCAAACAGCTGGGAGAATATTGAGAAAATATCACTATACATCTGCCTTGGTCTTACAACCTTCCTTACAAACCTTTTATTGGCAAATGTCAGAGGCAGGACATGAGCCAGAACTGGGATGGCCAGTCTTATTTGCATATGTTGGGCCTCCTAGTAATTTTTTTTTTTTTTTTTTTGCTGTGTGTATTTCCTTGTTCTGCATGTTTCAGTTTTCATCTGACAACCTCTACGTTTCACAAAGGCAAGAGGCACCGTTAAGTAATCTAAACTGCTTGCTTAGTAAAGTATTTTTCCTGTGGTTGAATGCATTATCAAATTCAGTTCAGATAAAATTTACATCCAATTCTTTCATTCACTTCAGCACCAAGATTTAGCACATTTGGCATTCATTTCTTTCCAGTGATGTAAAGCCTTACTAAGACACATGACTGAGAAAGCATGCAAGCAGTAACATTTTGCTATCAGTATCTCAACCTTAAGAATATTAAAATTTGGAAAAGTCATTACAGTATATAAATTTTAAAATACCCACCTTCCTAGTCTTATTGATGATGTAGCTTGTCCAGATCCAATTGCGTTTTAGATGCCCATAAAAGCTGGAATCCAGACCTGCAGCTCCTAACCCATCTCCAGGGATAGTTCCATCATCGACCACCTCTCGGCTGCCTCTAAGAGAAAAAGTAACAAAAGATACAGTAATTACTTTGCAGGCAGTGCCTTCTCAGCTGCTTTTAAGTGGCATGTGTGCAATGTGCAGAACTGCCCCCGCCCTGCCCTCCCAGTTTAGATAGGGCTGGGAAAGAAGAGGAAAAAGAGAGATGCTCCTTCCCTTAACCTCGTTCCAGAAGTAGCATGACAACAATGCTTTTCCATTAAGTTTTAATCCCGGATATTTAATGACTGAGCTTTCAGTTTAAAGATTACACGCAGAGCAACTTCGTTATTGTTATCCAAGTACCAATGGCCATTTTAAACTCTGTTCTCAGCACTATTGCTGCCACAGACCTAGAGAAAATACCTGCTCAGATGAAAAACTTTCTCAGGACAAGTGTGGGGAAAATCTTCAGCAGGAACTAAAGGCAATCATAACCCTGCATTTTTCACACTGTCAAACACTGGTCTCTCCAGTTTTCTAGCAAATACATTAAAGCTTGTTTAAATACAATACAAGCCAAATAAACCACAAAACCAAAAAAAACAAAACCTCCCTGGAAAGAGGATGAAGCCAACAATGAATAGCATGTAATGGATGAACTGGTACCCTTCACGAATGAGCTGTTTAATGATTAGTGTGGTGTTACAGTGCAGAATGAAAAAAAAATAAATTTTTTTTTCTTCTTTATAAATACGACACTTTGCAAGAAATCATGGAGACAAACTTAATTCCTCAGAAAGTAAAAAGGAAAATCTAACTATGAATGAGCTTTGCATATGCAGTAGATGCGACAGCTCTGACAATCCAGTAATAACACCAAAGAACATTTTTGAAATCCTGTTTCACCTTAGGAAAGATTTTGAAAGCTAGCATGAAAAAATTATTTCAGTCAAGCTTTCAATAGACAACTCTTTCATTATAACATAACACCATCAATTAAACCCCAAAAATGTTTCTTGACCTTAAAGATGTTGCAGTCATCTCCAGCCTAACTGCAAGTCAACACCAGATACCCAATTTAAAAGATTTCTTACCACACAATGGTACAGATGTGAAAGCTGACAAGTGGACTGAACAGATTTTTTTTTTTCCTGTCAGCATGGATCAGTGGAATTAGGTTCCCTCAACTCCCTTCATTTTTTTAAGATAACTTGATATATCTACCTGTAAGACTGAACTAACTGAAAACACTTTTAAACAGATTGTTTATTAAAACAAAGTAGCATATTAACAAAACTAAACCACAGTACAGAATACTCAATATAAAAAGTGTAACTGGCATGCTGTGTGGCTGTCACAGGTGGTAAGTATACAATCCTCTCCAGCATTCTGGCTGTGATTAGGCAGAAGATGAAGTGCTCCAGAGATCAATTCCAGAGTTCACCAGTGTACACCAATACCGTATTAGAAATTAATCTGTGAACAACAGGCAGCAGATTGCAACACAGAAGGACAGATTTCAGAATGTGACACTGGGGAGCTACTCAAGCTACAGGGTATTTGAGATACCATGATATAAAGCATGGGAACAGAGAATCTTTAAATTTTTGCCTTGCATTAACTGTATTTAGGAAGCATTCCTTCCCTCTCAACTTTGTTTTCCCCAAGACTCTTGCAACACATGTCTGTACTACTTAGGAAGGAAATCTGAATCCGTTTTTCCAATTCCTCTAGCACAAAAACCTGCTCGGTAAACAAGTTACTTGTAAACATGATACATAACTACACATCCTTTTTAATCAGATAGCCTCTGAGTTACAAATAAAAAAAAAAACCCCCACACTCAACTGAAATGCTAGAGTCTTAACTGCATTTGCTATTGAGTAACATCCTCAAAACCACAGGTTCTTTTTGCCCACTCAATCAACAAAACAAGGATGAAGATGACATACGTGGTATATTCCAACATTGCACACTTCCGTTCTAGATTGTGTTTATCCACTGCTGACTCTTGTTCCATTTCTACATCTAGTGCAGTCTCCTCCCCTTGAAGATTACTTCTCTTTGAACGAGGACAGCGGACAACTCCTAGACATACAAATGGTTTTGACTATCAGCATGAGAAGTAAGACTTCAATCCATTTTCAATCCACCCTGCTATGCCAAACTACTGCTCCCAAACAGTACTAATTTTTACCACTTCTCAATAAAACATGCTACCTTCTTACAGAGGCTAATGGTGTTCCAGTTCATTTCCAATACAAGGCACTAACTTGTCCAAAATTGTATTCAGGGCAGCAGTAATGGGAGGCTGGTACTCTTTACATGGAAAAAAATTCAGCAGTTGACTGATATTTTAGGCACGGATCACAGCCCTTCAGATACTCACATATGTCAACAATCCTTGAGAAACGATGCAGCAGATTGTGACTGCTGAAACACAATATGAACATTTTGCATGTCCAACACCTTCATGTTGGAGATACATTTAGGATATAACAGAGGAGTCATGTGATGGGTTTTCTTCCTACCTTTGAGTTCTGTACTATAAAACCAATTTCTGTCTTTTTGGCTGCCCATGCTACAAAGACAAGAGGGCAGGACTGGATCTTGGGCAGGTATCTGATCTAGACGCTCAATATAAATGTAAATCCTGCACAGAGCAATTTTCCCCTCAAGGCTCAGCATGGAAAATACTTAACTGGAACACAACAAAGCTTCCATAAACATGCAGACTGGTGAAACAGTATCATTCCTGTATTTTGGGGGCTAAAAGTAATCATGGTCTGACTAGCCTGCAAAAGCTGCAACAATCACAAACATGCTACCATTTGACAAATATGTAAGGAGGCTTTTGCACGTAACTGCTTCAATGCAAAAGTACAAGAAAATTACAAACAGATCCTTTTATCTGGCTGACTGCATTACAGAAATACAGAAGAGTGTTGTCTAGGGTTTCAGGAGAAATATCTTGCCTCCAAGTTTTTTTTTGTAACGTATACTTATAGCTGTATGTCCTATTTAAAAATGTGAAAGGACCAAACACAAACTCCAAAAAACTGGGGTGCATAAACTCCTTTAACTTCCACTTTTCATTTAACTCGGGCTATCTGTTAGAAGGTTTAGCAACATCTTTCTAAGGAAAAGGGATCTCTGTTTGAACTGGTAGAGAGCTATGGCAAAAATATACAAGTAACTACATTCAAAAAGGCTTTTTCACAACCGGATTAAAATCTAACAGGGCTATTATCAAATTTGATACTTCTAATGGGACAGCAATACTTTCCCATTGACACTGCTCTGAAAATTTCAAGTGTATAGGTCTGTTTCTTGGATCTCAACTTCATAGAATTACATGGACAGAACTTCTAGCATTTTGATGCACAGGGAGACCAGCCAAGAGAACAAAACATTGGAAGTGACAAAACAGAGCCTGCCTCAAGTTTTAGGAAAGAAGGAGGAATGGTGGTATGAACAGAATAAACAGTAAAGGTGATAAGAATGTACAATTATACCATACCCAACGGTGTATTAAGGCAGACACACTGCAAGTCAAACCAGAAGTTTTCCACATCCTGCATGGTATTCAGAACATACAAGCGTCTCTCAAATGGGCGGCTACTTTGTGCCAGGTTATAGTGGGGGTCACAGATAGTGGTATCAACAATCACAGCGTTTCTCTTCATATACACAAAGACCTGTCAAATACAGTATGTTTCAGGCTGATCGGTAAAAATAATTCAAATTGCCTAATCTACAGGACACACCACTTAATCTATTTTAGGACTGGTTAGCATCTTCTCAGTCTTTGCTATTTTGAGACAGTACTCTGACAGAGGACACACCCATCCCCACCTGACTGCATTGTATTCCCAAACTTCCCTTGCCAGCAGCCCAGGAATTTTGTGTCTGGATTTAGAACAGTTTCTTTTCCCCTTTGCACACAGGATATTCCAACTTTCCACACAGAGTGACTACTTCCTACAAGTTGTCACTCGGGATTTGAATAGCTGTGTTTGGGGCCTAATTATCTTTCTTATCCTCAAAAAGTATATGTTGGGACTGCCTTCTCCTTCTCTGTTTATGAAAAGATGCATACGAATGTCATTATTTTACTCTGATCGGTGGCTTTATTCTGTGTCAGACATCCAATGCCTAACACTTTGATGGAACAGAACGTGGCATGCTCGTTTTTCATAAAGTGCTGCCAGCCTGGAACCTCCCAGATCATCATTGTGTGCGACGTTCAGCATTATACGTTTCAGTAGTGCCTTTCCAGATAAGGAGGCAAAAATGATCAGCACAACTTGCAATACATCACTTGGATCTGGAGGTTTGCATATATATCTGAAACACTGGTATTTTACTTAACTACTTAAGGTAATTACAAGCCCCCAGTTTTGCATTTGTTTCACTGGACAAGTAACGTGAAGAATAATGGCTAATTTTTTTAAAAAATTACCTGGTCTTTGTCTTGAAACTTCTCTGTTGGGCCAAACTGTATCAGTCCCATATAACATAATCTTTGAAGGTTTTCTACCACGGAAAAGATATACCTCCTGCAGCAATATTAGGAGTATTACAATTAGCACTCATGAAAACAGTAACAATGATACCAGAAAACATGCCATTTCCATGCAGTAACCTGAAGTTTCAGGAAACCCTGCTTTTTTGAAATACTGAGTTTTAGAATTTCTGAAGTAGTATTCTGTTTGAATTGTCAGCCTATGGAAAATATATAATATCCCAAAGCTCCAAATTTCCTTTCCTCAAATCACAGACGCAATATTTTAGCCAAATACTAACTAACTAACACTTTGCTAGCAAAGAACAAAATTAGCCAGAAATACCGTATGTAAAAATGAATCAAACAAGGTCAGAACACCAGCAGATCTGCAGACAATTTCATGTTATGAAAAGAAGACATGAGTAAGAAAATGACTGCTAAATATGGGCTGATAAACCTTCACATGCGTGCAATCAAAGAACTGGGCAACAATCCTTGCAGCTAAGGTTGTTTAGAATTACTGCTCCAAGAAACTGCTTTCAGTTGCTTATAGCTTTGGCAGAGCAAAAAGTGCAACATTTCCCATGCTGTATATCTACTTATATGGCAAAATTCTGGAAGTTTCAGGAAACTTTTGCAAGATCTAGTTTCTGAGAGAGAGTTTGTAAAAAATTCAGCTTTGCCCACATTTAACTCACTAAGATCCGTGCAGTTAAATGGGAACTGTATTTTGGCAGGAGTTTTCTCTGGGGCTCAGAAAGATCATTTGACAAGCCTAGAAGTACTGAAGCAAATTTGGCTGAGTTAGACGTTTTAGCAAATGGGGGTGGGGGGGGAGGCAAAGAGACAACTTGGTTATATGTCACACTGTTTTGCATAAACCTATCAGATGGAACCTGCAGACTTCAGAAAACAGAATAAATCCAGTTTCCTTGTTACTAAAATTTAGCAAGTAATAGGTTAGGAATTGCAAACCTGAGCTGACCACGAGTCCTGACAGCCGATACTGTCTAGCACTATTCACTTACCAATGACATGTTCGCAGGTTTGCAAAACGTTCTATAAGCCTCCAACCATCAAAATCCCTGCTGTTAGCAATGACTTTCTGGGGAAACTGTTGATTCCACATATTCAAATCACTTTGCTTTAACGTTGCTTTCCCTTTCTATCTTCAGTCCAATCCCAATTTTTAAATCTCCTAGATGAGGAATGGCAAACAACGGCAGACATGCCACTGAGAGCATGAGTAGAAAACTGAATGATATGTATGAGAGGCAGGAACTGCAAAGTGTGGCATCTTCTGAAAGATTTATGAAGGGCAGCAACATTTAGACTCTATTAAATTCTGAATTTAGCAGCAGTCAGGAGTGTGTTTTATACAGGAGTAACATCCTGCTGATGAGTTATGAAGGACAGAACCTCCCAGCTATCAAACAGTGCCTGACAGCATGCATGAATATTGTTTATTAGTTTCTTATTACCTCCTATTTGGGAGAGAAAGATACAATTTGGCACGCTACCCTTAGAAGACTGATGATCCTTGTCTTAAGTAACAAAGTTCTCTGTGACACAAACAGGAAATAACTGAGAAAACCGTCAACCACTGTTGTTACCTCCCTAGGGCCATTTATTTTGACTCATCTGTTTACCTTTTGTAGAGAAGCTGCTGTCGAACTGACCTTGGAAGAAATCTGATCAGAGTGTGCTTTTTTAGTGGATCATTTAAAAAATCTTCCAGACCATCCACCTGGAATCATTTTAGAAGTTAATCAAAATGTGAAATATAAGTACATTTTAAAGTATCTAGCTTTGCTACCAGAACTGTCTACTGAAATATTTTCTAAGTAAATGTTACTGCTTTTGTAAAATGCTTAAATATTATTCTTTTAATCAACGAGGCAGAAGATTCAGTGAGATTATAAAAAGCTCTTTGCAAAATATTAGTTTAAGAATTTGCAGTATTACAGGGCTATACATTTTTTTCAGCGTGGCTGTAAAAGCAACTAACTTTTCTGTAAAAGAAACTATCAAGAACTGAAGTGTCTACTCTCCAATGGCTAGTTTTGTTAAAACAGACTAAGAGGATGTTTGTTACTGCTTACAGGTACAGTTAGTATTATCAGACTTTAAAGTAAAACAAATGTATAACAAAAAAAGCACTATACCTTGTAGCTGACTTGCACTATCTGAACAAAGAGCGAGAGAGGCAAGCAGAGAAGAATGTCACTAACAAGAGCCCATCCAAATCCAAACTCTCTGTGAACTGGGAGAGGAGGGACATAGCGCATCCATGACACATCATCCACATACACTAGGAACAAAAAGACTGGCTTAGATTCAGACAGGACAAACCTAATAGTTATACTAATAGTTTTACTGTGACTGTTCAAGCAGAACACATTCAGCAGTTCATAGTCTGGAAATCTGAAAATCTAATATGACCTGAAAATTATCTAAGCCACTGATTTTCCATCTTTTTTGAAGTTG
Organism: Sagittarius serpentarius; assembly: GCA_034782735.1. Classification (NCBI taxonomy): domain Eukaryota; kingdom Metazoa; phylum Chordata; class Aves; order Accipitriformes; family Sagittariidae; genus Sagittarius; species Sagittarius serpentarius. Next base: position 3,685,721 of record JAVKLA010000061.1, read on the forward strand.
ACCTTTACAGGTTTTTTCAGTGTTGGTGAGAATGTGCTGAAAAGCACATTTAAGCCTACTAACAGTAAGTCTGCCCTTCTTCCTTAGCTTACACAGACATTTCAGAGGATGCCTGAAAGCAACCAATATAATGAAAGCACATGTTCTGAAGTATGAAGATGGCACACTGCCCTCATTAAGACTGTTTTTCACTAAGATAATCTGTTCCAAGACTTAACTATCCTTATAGTATATTAAAAAAAAAAAAAAAATCTTCTGGATACCCAATCCAATTATTTCTTTTTCTATACTCAATAGCATGGACAACAGTTTATCAACTGCCTCTAACATCCTTTTTCACTTTGGAAGACTACAACTTCTTTTTGTGAAAGGAACAGAAAGTGGCAACATTTTCTAAGTTAGTTTAAGCAGTACTTATGTAGCTATAGCTACAGTGTAGACCTATCCCCACTAAAATTAAATCTAAACCATTTATCCAAATATACTCAAGATTATTCTGAATTCAAATCCTGCTCTCCAAATAACTAGCAAACTTTCCAGGTTTTTATCATCCACGATTTGAGCCTACTGTATTTCACTACCCAGAACAACACCCCTGTAGGATATCCCTTTCCATTTGAGAACAAGCCATTAATAATATCTGAGTATTTTTTTCAAGCATTTCTGTTCCTACCTTAAAAGTGTTTTCATTGAAGTCATATTGTCAAACAGTTATGGAAATACTACACTGAACCACGGCAAAGTCTGTAGGAAAGTCAGGATGTGCCATTTCTTACCTGTTTGATGAGACAACTCTACTTCAGTCTCCTGTGCAGAGATTTCAGGATTCACCACAGTTGTCGTAATTTCTAAGGTCCCATCCGGTTGCGCTTCAAGTACAGCTGCATTCACATCCAGCCCTTGTTTGCTGCCTTTTTTCTCACCATCACTACCTCCTTTTTGCTGTGTTCCATTTAAAGGGTGCCCATAAATTAAGTACCAGAGGAACATGTGGACCATTCTTAAACGGGGCATTTTGGGAAGAAAGCCAAGAGAACGCCCAAGTCCTGGAACTGGGAGGGAAGATTGAGTAGCAAAGAGAAATAAGAAGAGGCTTAGAACAGGAGAAATAGCTACCTCTGCAAAACTGATGTGAAGAAAACTGGAAGGAAAGATGGGCAGTTGAAAGTAAATATTTAAGTTACAAACATTAAGTCACAAGTAGTAAGGAAGTAGTAGTGAATGCGAATAGTCCAGTTTGCAATTGTAAAAAAAATAAGCAGCTAACAGAACATTAGATAGAGAAATTGCTTTAAGGTAAACCCAATTTTTCTTCTATAAAAGAAGAAAAAAACCTGTCAATCTTAGGAGAGCCCAACATCTGAAAGTGATTATTAATAACAAATGGGAAAGTGAAAGATGACAGAAAAAAACAAAGTTAGCTGTACCTGTAACAGGGTGATAGTTTTTTAGCTGTGTTATGCCCATTTTTTCATCAGTTTTTCTTGCCCGACTATTATTATCAGCTTTACATGAGCTTTCTTGTGTTTCTCCTGCATCAGGAACTGCCTCTTGCCCCAGGTTTTCTTCCTCAGCATGGTCCTGGGATGTTGGTGTCTGGGGAACTTTAATCCTGTATTAAAACCACACAGCACTTTGGTAAAAATTAAGCAGAGTTCAATTCCTCTTCTTTCCTGGCTTCAGGAGATATTCAGCATCTTGCTTCATCTTTGTGCATCCATTTCCCTGTTGCTAGAGGAGAGATTTTTCTTTTCTTTTGCTTACTTTGTGTTTACTTCCTCTGAATGTTTTTGCATGTACTAGATAAGCCAAGTTCCCCACAAGCCATCCAAACCATCATTGCAACTTGCCTGTTGGCGGTGCTTGAATTGGAGATTCGGAAACGCACCTGCTCAATGGCACTTCTTACAAGGGGATCATTAGGACTCACTGAAGGATGCACAACAAACTCTACCTGTTCAGAGCAGCAGAAAACAAACAAATGGTATTTATGGAGATATTGGCTCTTAATCAGCTGCATAAATATCGGAGATTAACAGACAGTTAATTAACAGTAGCCACAATGGATGAATCCTATGAAGGTTTAATAGTTCACAGAATATTAGCACTTTTGGATCAAAACTCCCATTGCTAGTTTGTATTAGGCGAGAGGCCAGACAGTATGGTCTCTGAACCAATAAATGGCTAATGTCATTTCTACAAACCCCAGGTTTTTTGATTTTTAAAATCTGAAATATTTGGGGAACAAACACTTAAACTTGCAAATATTAGGCTGAAAGGGATAAATGAAAAGTCAGACCCCATAAGGGCAAACTCATACATGTTGTTGCTGAAAGTACACGCACAATTCAGATTAGTAAGATTTCATATGTGCTCTACAATAATTGTGCAGCAGGTAATTTTTGATAGATTCTCTCCCTGCTTACGAAAATTGCGCGCTAGAGTTACAATGACAAGTCTCAGCTTTACAGCTACAGACATTTTACTTCCATAAACCTCAATAACACTGGATTTTTGTTAAAAAAAAAAAGATCACATTCTATAAATTTCAACTCAGAAGCTAACTTATGATTTCTCATACACTCCTGGCTTTCAAAAGGGGATTAAATAGAATTGTATTGCAGCTTGGCAGTGCAGCATGAATTGCATAACTGATAAGCAGCAGAACCTCTCAGAAGGGAGATTCAGAGACTTTGATCTCTGGACTATTCCTTGGTCTCACAATTATCTGCAGCAAAATAATTGAAAGCACTAATCTGCGTTTCACAGTAGCTTAGTTTGGGACATGTAGCTTCTGGGCAGCTCAACTGTGGGTTCTGCTACAAAAAGTGAAGTCATCCATATATTTCAGGCCCAAAACATTTTGATAAATCAGAAGGTTGTGAGAAAAGCTGCTTCTGCTGCCAGGGTTTGTGTAGTCACCTTTTTACTAATGCCATCTTGAATGACTGTAGTACGGTAGAGTCTGAGGAGTCCTTCTTGCGCAAGCTTCTGTACCAGTCGTACGATAGACTTTTTGCAGCATTTAGTGGAGACGCCTTCTTGCTTCTCTTGATCCATGACCATTTTCTGAAGCCTAAAAGATGCAAAAAATACCTTGCATTTGACGCAGTTTGCAGCATTGCTGGTCTCAAGCAGTTTGTTAGAGGATGTGGGGTGAACAGATATCTCCCTACTTCTAGCAATTACTGGTCACTTTTCCCTTTTGCTGTAGATAACTGGTAACTTAGCTTTAAATTTCAGCTGTATTTTCTTCGTAATCAAGCTTATCCTTTTCATGTGAGGACTGCTGTTCTGATGACAGCATATTCTCAACGCCAGATTTCTCTGTGTATGGGTACAGTGTAATTATGAATCCAGCCTCCCTACGGCCAGGAAAACCTACAGCTTTTTAACTGGTGATTAAACATATGCAGTTTTTATTTCCACTTGTTAGCTCAGTTCACCTTGGGGCAGAAAGAGTTTACTTGGTGGCATTCAGAGCTCAGAAACTACACATGCATTCCCAATATAGATACACATATCCCATCACTTGAAGCCACCTCAGTTCTTCCCTTGGAGCAGCCTGCAGGAGCGTGCTCACACCCTGCTCTCCTCATGCCTGTTTTCATGCACTTCTTCACAAATGCCCCAGGCCCTACTTCTGACTCTTTCAGTCCTGGAGAGTCAATTCTGAAAAAGATGTGGAACGGTATTAAGGGAATGAGGCAATAAGTGAATGTACACATGGACTTCAACTTTTTCAAAATACCACCACATCCTGGTAATTAACATAACTGGAATGACAACACCAGCAAATTTCCTTGGCAGAGACTGGGGAAGGGCAGAACTTCACTGGTGCTGGGGAAACCTGTGAGCTACCTGTTGGCAGCACTGAGGGGGAGAGCAAACACCTGAAATATCTTCTGAGCCTGCACTTGGATGTGACTAGATGAATCAGTGACAAGGCTGGTGCCAGAAGACGAGGCTCTAATTTTACAACACTCCGCAACTGAACTACGTGACAGAAGGTTTCAAAGTTCTCAAACCAGAGGAGAATAAAGGCCATGATTTCTTACTAAATTCCTATAGCCAGCAGCCCTGTGTGTATTGACATGCCAGGATCTTACGTGCTGACACAGAAGATGGACAGTGCAATCCTATTTGTGACAAGAGTCCTGCCAGTTTGGAAGCTGGGGCTCCAGGAGAGCACCAGAATTTCCATTTCTCTTTGAAGGTGAATCTCAGAAGGCTGAAAGACCTTGTAACATTCAGGGAAGTATCTTTAGTCCAGACAAGGCAAGTCAGGAAAAGACATAGAACTGTACCACATAAAACTGCAAAGAAAAGCAAACTTTCAGAGTCTTGCTAGAATCCTAGTGACCAATAATGACTGACCTGAAGGTATGAGTCTCTACAGTCCCTGTCAGAATAACACATGAACAGCTTTTGAAACCACACAGAAATAAAACTTATGCAAACGAAAGAATCCTCAAGCAGGGAAGTGCTGTATCTTACTACGTGGCCCTGAGCACTGGCATACTGTGAATACAGAAAAAAAGTTCTCTGATCTCTATTTATGGGACATACACCATATAAAAATCCACTTGTGTAATTATCTGCAGAGAACTATTATTGTTTCCAAACAGCTGATTAATTTTTAAGATTCAGTATAACTGCAAGCCCCCCACACCTTCCATGTGCCATCCTCTCCAACATTATAGCATATAGTGCCATCAGGGACAAGAAAAGCCAACAATGGAATAAGCACACGGACTGCTTGCTGAAGTAGCGCTTCTACTACTGAAATGCATCAGGCCCCCAGTACACTGTTTTCAGATGGACTCACGTGAACAAGCTTTCAATCAGCCGGAGGTTTCGAACAGCTTCCACAATGAGATTTCGGCGCTTCAGCAGCCTGTACGTTTCATGAGATCTCTCAACTGCTGTAGCTTTGGAACGCTTTTCCTTCTTTTGCCCACATGTCTTCTAGCGCACAGTATGGACAAAATAAAAATTTTGTATGAACTATTCAATGTCTTCAGCCTAATGTAGGTTCCTCACACAGTAGCATCTGAGGAACTGAGAGTTTTGATGTATTTATTTGTAACAAACTAGTCAGATGGGGATTATCTTTTGTCTCCCCTTCAGAGGCAGGGAACAAAGGTAGAAACTAAGAATTCCATATAGTTAGATGCAGAGATTTATGCCAATCCCACATTCTGAGCCATTTGGACTTGAGAGTTTCGGCCTAGAAAGCAGGTAACTGCCTTAACATTGTGCTGAGTCCAAGCCAACATTTCCTGTCTCTCAGAAAGGCTTCTTGTCCCAGGCTCAGTCCTGCAGCACTGAGGCTACACAACTGTCATGTCGAAAGCCTTTTGTTCCTCCTGGTTTAGAGTAGACAGACCAGATGATATGCAGCACTTGTGTGCACAGACAGACGTTAAGTGATGACACACATTAAGTCAACACAGGGGATTTGGAGAGCACCAGGGAACTAACCCAGAACTGTATTTTGGACATCTACCTTCTTATCTCCTGGAATAATTTTCACTTAGAACTACAATGCAGCCAAAAGATGAATGTACTTTGAAATTAAATTTAAAACCCCCAAACAATCCCATAAATGAATAAAAAAACCTATAGCTTGGAGTCTTGCTGTAAAAATACGTAACCTAGCTCAGACAGATGCACCAACAAGAACGTATTAAGACATGGGATCTTACCTTAGGGTCTTCAAGTCTGACCTCCTCCACCACAGCCACATCCCCATCTTCATCAATGGAATGAGCACAAGTGGAAAGATTGGACTCCTGCTTTAGAGTTTCCAAAGTAGAACTCTCCCCCGAAAGGCTGTCTGGGTGCACATCGGGCTCTTCAAGAATTTGAGGGGAAGGCAGCTTCTTCCCCTGAGACTTCACAGCTTTTGGCTTTGAGCCTGGTTTAAGAGCAAACAGCCTTGTAATTGTTCTGCTCTCACAGTTTCCTGTAAATGTTCAGCTTCCCTCTCTCTAAAAGGCATTCCCCCATCTACCCAGTAACTGTACTTGAAAGCATTCTCCTACATTTTTCACACATTCTTCTACCCTGCTGGAAGCAGTGGTTTGACCATGAATGACTGCACTCAGCCTCCGAAAGTAAAGTTAAAAAAAAAAGTGAACTCCTTGTCATCAAATAATTCTCTCCGTGTAGAAGGCTCTTCATAGGCAGATGCAGAAGACCATGAAGGGCCAGATTAGCTTATCCAGAAACTGCTGGCTGAAGAAAGGAGTTTCTGTGACAAAGGTTCTCAAGTTCTGCCAGAAACCTGACTTCTGACTCAAAGCACAACAATGACAAAGATTTAGTATTAGTCCAAAGACAATCTATGTAAGAAATGGAGATCTGTTCTCCTCCCTTCCCTTGGAGTTTATCAGAGAAGTTGTAGGAACATTCAAATAATTAAAATAAAATAAAATAAAAAAACAAACCACCATACCCTCTTTAAAATATGTCCCCAAAAGGCTGGTAGCCTTCACATTAAGACGTTCCAGATAACTGAAGAAAATGATGAAGCAATTAGCTTCAGGAGGCAAGACATTTTTGTTACAATATTCTTAGGTGAGTAAGGCTGTGAATCAAGTCATCCCGAGCCTATTGATGCTTGAAAGGAGTTAACATCTTACCTGGTCTCAGACAAGAAGTCAGTATTACTCTATGTATACTCATCCCATTGAAGGTTTGCATCAGCACATGAACAAATAAATTCTGCACAGACTCTAAGGCTCAATACCAGACATTTCCAACTGAAAAAAACCCCAGTGCTAAAAGGGGAAGAATTTTTATATGTTACAATTTAAAAAAAAAAAAAAAAAGTTAACTGCCTGGTCTGTCAGCTCCTGTGCTATTTCCCACATCTAAGATGACATCTACATATCCAGTAGAATGAAATGATGTGTTTTAATGAGAGGCACAACCCACCTTTTCCCTTTTTGAGGAAGAAATAAAATATTTCAAGAAATACAAAGTGCGTTCAAATCCCTTCTGAAGTCTTCAAGGACTTTTTAAAAAACTAAAGGTCTACCAAGATGGTGCTCTCTGATGGGCACAGCCTGAACTGTAAGATATTTTTAAAAACAGAGTCCATGACAGATACCTTGTCAGTTCATCACAGAACATCCAAGGCAGATAGAAAATTTACTCAAGGATGCTGTTTCTCTCAGCAGCTTAACCCAACCTGACTGCTAGCTACCACAGTCTCCCCACTATGCTCGTTTTCAGCCACACAGTCCTGCCTCCTTCCTTGCAACAGTTTTGGAATTTGTCTGACCCTTTGAGCCACCAGAAAAATAACTGAATAACTAAGGAGCGTGGTGTGTGAGCCCATTTCATTTGCGTGGGGAAAAGGGGAGAAATGACATAGGGGTAAGGAGAAGCAGACTTTCCCTGTGACTGGTGATAGTCAGAAACGTTCTTTGGTGCACACAAACATTAGAGCACACTTCAGCCCTAAGACTTCCAGAGATTACCACACCTATAGGATTGCAAAACATAACACTTTTGGTGGAAAGAGAACATCAAAAAAGCATGGAAATAATAAAATAAGCGTAAAATAAATATATGGTCAAAAACTTTAACGAAAGCTAATAGCATGATTTTTTTCTTTAATAAAAGGATCCGTAAGAAAAATGCAAGGTTCTTTCCAAATTTTGGAATCATGATCTACCTTTCGCTGGTGTTGACTGATGGGTATCATCTTGGAAACTTAATTTCAACAGAGAACCAGAGCTGGCCTTCTGACCTTTTCCTCTCTTCTTGCCTTCTTTCCCTTCTTCTTCATTGTCAGACTCTGAGACCAACGTATCATCTTCTCCAGGAGACGCATCTTCCACAGGTGCAGAATCTTCTGGCACTAGAGCCAAAGTAACTGTAGCTAACTGCTCACTTCTAGCCTTCTCTCTCTCAAACTGACGGTTTAAATCACTCTCCTCTGCAAAAATGTATGAAATATACTTTGTTGTCCTTTGCCGACCTTCATCCTCCATAAAACCCTAAGGAAATAGTTGGAATGTTATTTTACAACCTCACTCCTCCATTCTTGCAGTCTGTTCTCCAGCATCAACAGTGGGAAAATTTTCCAACTGTTCTCCCCTCACATCAAAAGATACCACGTTATTCTTTTTTTCTAAATAACAAAAATGTTGACTAACCTTAACATATAGACATCAAAAGAATTATCATGCTTGATAAATAAATAAATCTGCATTACCTGCATACGAGAATGAAACGCCTACAGTATGTGGGATGTAGAAATCTCTAAGGAAGAACAAACTATTTGTATTCAGACTATAAATCATTTTCAGAAAAATTTTTTTCTGTGAAATAACAGCATTGCAGAAGTTACCAGAGTGAATCAGACTAAAGTGGAACTGCTGTTGCCCTGTCTACCACACCAGATGCTTTCAAGTATCTAGAAATTCAAACACTTAGCCTATCAATAAGGGAAGATTTCATCTTCACAGTTGACGTAGGAAAAAGTATGCTTAGATATTCCAATGGTTTATATAGTCTGTTTGGTTTTAATTCTACAGAACTTTTTACCAAATGACAAGATCTTAGGAAAAAAAATTCTCTTTTGAGGGAAGATGGCAATTATCTTGCCTTTGTGAAAAGGGGCAGGTGGCTGCAGGTGAGAAATGACAGTTGAATTTGTTTGTCTTGTTGAAACAGAAAAAATACTGAAATATCTGGAAATAAGGAGTTTAATCACCATAACCTCTAAAAAAGCAACTGGTTTTTCCCAGAATTTACTGGTATTTTCAAAAGGCAAGTAGATTAACGATTTTAAATGTACAGAGGGTCTCCGACAAGATCCTTTAGTAGAGGATCTTGCAAAACAGACACTGTCTTACAGTCAAAAATTAAGCAAAGTGGCTATTTTGAGTTGAGAGACATTTATGTTCATCTCTATAAAGTAACCAGCCTCCAGGTCACCTGGGTTACCACTGATTACAGTGAATGACTTAGGTAAGTCGTTGAGGCCAGGTGAAGCAAGGCTGAAGCCAGTTTCTCTGCTCCATCTCTTTTTTGAGGGCAGACCTGCATCACGGTGCTGGGAACAGTGTTCCTCTGGAACGCGGTGAAGCGGCGTCTGGCAGAATCCCACCAGCTGGTGTGGATCACCAGAACATGCGCTCGATGCAGACAGAAAATATGGGGCCATGTGCATTTTTCCCCACGACCTTTATTACTTAAGCACCCAGTCACAAACCAATGTAAAATACTTGTACATCTGGTCAGCGAACTATTAAATGTCAAGGCAGCTAACCAGGAAACAATAAAGGTATGCTAGAAGAGCAGGTATGTTACATTCTAATAACTAGACCTAGTCCTTAGATTACAGTAGGTTAAAATCTCAATATTTTTTGAACACTTGTCTTATATACCTTTTCCTAAACTGAAGTCATACTCTCTTCAATCTTACTAGGACGCTTTCAATGTCAATTGTCAAACAACTTCTGTTTCTATTGTTTGAGGTTAACAATGTTACAACATATTACTACAGTAACCACAACTGTATCTCCAGTTTCAGTAAGTATCTAAATTATTTTATTTTAACCTCACCTTGACAACTTTGTACCTCTCCAGAAGACGACATAGCATCCTTGCTTCTAGCTTCCCCACATTCATAGCCAAGCGAATTTCTGCCTGAGAAATACCTTTGGTTCCCCTACTTTCAACTGTTTAAGAAAGGCAAACCAGAAAATATCTCAGGGAAATAATCTGACTAACTTATATATACATATATTTGTATATACATTCGTATTTGCTCTGAGTAACTGTATATGACAGGATATAAAATCAACATTGCCCACTAACAACTAAAGACATTTTCAGAGACACATACAACATACAGTCAAATACTGTCATAAAACGTAATTTTATGTGAAGCAGTGCCCCAGCAGAAAGAGGTTTGAAGGTGATGAAAAAGCAGGGGCGAATTTTAATCCTGACAGCTTTCCACAGTTAGATATTAATTTCTCCACTACGAAAGGAAGAGAGATAGAAGAAGGAACACTGTTTTCTTCATCACCTTTTCTCATCCCACCACAACACCCTGTTTCTACCATGCCATTTTATTTAGGTGGTATTGAACAGTTGATAAGCTTCCAGGGAGGGCTAACAGGTGGCAGCACCTACAGCTCCAGTCTCATCTGAACATAAAGCTCATCTTTTCCATGAAAAATTGACTCTTTCTCATACATAAAAAGCAATCAGAACTTTAAAAACCCCACAAAATATACCTTTCTTTTACACATGCAAGGAGTAAGAAGGCAACATGAAAAATCTTTAGCATGACTTACTACATCACCTACTTAGCTCATAAGCCTGGGTGAGCATATCCCTTTCGCAAACAATATCCACAGGCTGAACAGCTTTTGTGATGATCTCTTCTTCATCATCATCATGATAATCTTCCATTTTCTTCCGAAATTCCTTTAGTAATTTAAGGCAACGGACCATGACATCAGTCCCTGTCAACATGAATATTAGTAACAACTCTTAACAAAACGCAGGGTGTGTGCGCATGTTTAAACCAGTTATTTCTTTCAGCAGCACAAAGAAGTAATAGTGCAATGGGGAACAAATGACCAAAGACAACTGTTTATTTCTAGTAAAGGTTTGCAACAGCTTTTCCCTATATACAGATCTGCCAAAATACTGAGTAGCTGAATTTTTTAGGTGCTCCAAACCTTCACATCTGCATCAACATTAGGACTGCCCAGTACAGTGATTTATGAGCAGAATGGAAACCACTGCAGTAACAGAAGAAATTTCACCACCACAAATAAATCCATGGAATGATTAAGTGCTGATCCACAGTATTACACCTTCAGAACATATATCTGACTGTGAGATCACTGGCTGGCTATAAAACTACTCCTTTTTTTCTACAGGCTCAAAGCGTTTTTCACTTTCTATAAATGCAAGTCACATAATGAAAGAAAACTGTACATCTGAAGACACAGAACTCGTACAATAAGCTGCCTTTGCAAAACTGTTCCTTAACACAGGACTGTCCTCAGCAAGTGATCAAAGTGGATACCAGCTGGTGGGCCCTATCAAGTGCTGCCGTGAGTTCCTAATATTTAAAAATCCCAGAACCTGAAAGAACTGTCAGTTTATCATACGTCCTACCACCCTCTTCTATATTTGTATGCACGCATGTTGGAGGAAGCATACACTAAGCAACTAGCATCCTGAAGAAAAGGATCAAATAGAAGAGTCCGACCCCACCCAGTAAGCTCTTACAGCATAACTAAAATGCACGGTTAAGTTGCACAGGTCTAACACCACTTTGAGAAGAGGTTCTTCTCAGCCTTTGTCTGCTGATTCCACAACACATGATATCAGCTATATTTTGGAGGCTTTATGTGCAACCATGTATGAGCAGCTGAGCTTCTAGGTTTCTTGTCCAAAGCCCTCACCTGCTCTCTGCACCTAAGGAACGGCTAGGTTTGTCAACACGTATGGTGGACTATAATTATATGCAACGAAAACAGAGGCACAAAATCTAAGGTTGTTGTATACAAGGACAGAACACGCTGCTGCCCACCAGCCTCAAGAATCTCATACGCGATTGAAATCCACATCTTAACATGTTACTGTGCACTGGCTGTGCTGTAGTAACTCTCCACCCACTTTTCCATGAGATCCCAGAGGGGTAGAGTGGGGACAGATGACCTCAGGAGAGCTGTAGTGATCCTGCTCCCTGATGTAAGGATGACCTACTATCATCAGTGTCATCTAGCTCCTGCTGAACAAGTTAGGGACTAGGTTACTGTACATTGCCAGCTTATCAAGTTGCAGTGATTCAGCAGCTACTGCAGAAGTAGCCAATTCATCCTGCAGCAGTAGGTGGGAATATCTAGAGCCACCTCTACTCCTCTGGTACAGCCCCACTGTGAAAAACACCAGGTGAAAGCTTTAGCTGAAATCATTAAGGTTTTAGCTGATGAATTTTATCTCATGTGTATATATATGATCAGTTACTGAAACCTAGCTGACATGGAAGTTAATCCACAGTAAGTTAATCATGGGACTGAGCTCCAGGCCAGATGATTCCATTATTTTTCCTCAGTCTGAATCCTTTCTCTGCTAGTATCCTAAGATACTGCTTAGGATAGTAATTAAGTGCTGACATTTTGGTAGGACTGCAGGCACTGTCAACACATCCTCTCTATTTCCATAGCCCATTAATTTTCACTTGAAGCAGTATTTGGGGGAAAAAAAAAAAAGAGACAACAAAACCAAACCAATTCCTTTTACTTTAGCTCCTGCTGCCCAATATGTGCTTCCCATAGCAGATGCTCTAGCTTCATCCTCAGTGTGTCCCATGTATTTCTATCTGCTTTCCCACAGAACTCCAGCGATTAAACTATGTTGACCTCCGATGAAAATAAGCTATTATTCATTCATCCTAGTTTAATACTTCGTGGGTTTTAAGACATTTTTGTGGATTTTCAGCTTTTACGTCTGTAAGCGGGAATTATTATTCAAGTGAAAAATTCATCAGGTGGTATTTTTTATGACAAACTTAAGTAGTAAATGCAGCTGCCATTGTGCCAATCTCTGACAAAACATGAAACATCTACTGCCTTGTGGGTTGCCACCAAGTTTTTAAATGGACTTGTATTTTCATGTCTTCTAAGTAAATACTTTAATTGGAAGTTAGATGTTTTTACTACTGATTATAAACTTTACCTTTTAGGAATATTATCTAGTCATTTGGGTTTTATTTGCTCATTAGAACATCTCTGAAACCTAAGTCAGTATGAGGAAGTATAAACAAATATAACCTGGTGCAATACTACTCAAAGACAGTGTAGGAGAGAATCTAGGTTTTCATCAACGACAACACTAAACGGTGTGACTAAAGGTATCACTGTCATAGAAGCCACTGTATGTTGAGACACTTGCTCAAACCAGAAATACACTACCTATGTACAATACGTATTTTGTAAAAATTTGATGATAATTTTTCCCATATATTTTATTATATACTGATCTATTCTAGAATACTTTTTGAGGATCTCCATTGCCACCTTGAAACTGTGAACTTAAATGAATTCTCCTGTGTAAAACTCCCTCTGACATTCTTACGGGAAGGAGGTGGACCTGTATATTTCGTGACGTATGAACTCATTCAATTACTCCCTTATTTATTCAGTACAATGTGAAGGATTTCTCTCTGAATCATGCTAGATGTTGTACCTAACTTTTGGCCGCTGCTTCTCTTTGGTCATAAGAGAGATTTCCTTCCCCCAGACTTAAAAGATTGAAGGAATTTGTTGTCGTATCAAAAGCCTTAATCCAACTCCATGTAACTGGCATGCACTTCTGTGTTCTCAAAGTTCTCATGTTTTTATTGGCTCTTTCACTTCTTCCTTTATGATCATTTCTGTTTCCAAAGACTATGTAATTTATGATGTTTAGTTCATATCAGATTTATTTTTTTTATTTTTTCACTCAGTTCACTACATCTCTGAAAAGAATGCTTCAACTTTTAGAACTATTCTCTTTTTAACCCTTGCAAATCTGCATTTTAGGATTTTCTGAGATTACAGATTTGGTTTAGATTTCCTTAAGCAATTGCATTAATTCCACTGGTGATACTATCCTTCCTCATACTTTCTATTATTACTTCTTGTAGGGTTTTTTTCCCCACACAAGTTTTATCAGCATCTTTTTCTGAGAGCAGTTGCTTTCTTTTGTCCCCTTTCTTCATGCAGTTCTGCTCTTCTTTGTCTTTCCACTACATGTTTGGAAGTTACCGGCAATTTTTGCAAAACTATTAAACTTGAATTCAAAGCTGGTTATGCATTAAACTGTCCCTCAGTAGACTACTGCTTTTTTGAACAGTTGTTGTTCGCTATCTTGCTTACTTCAAGAGTTCCAAGGTAGCGCTGTAGAAGCTTACTTTCATGATTTGATATGAAACTTTTCAGAGAAACTTTGCATTCTCATGACTTTCAGCAAAAGTAATAATTTCAGCAAAAGCCATAACTAAGATGGTCTGTAGCTTATTTTGTAATGGTCTTTTTTGTTTTATATAACTTATTCTGTATTTTTGCCAAGTTATTATTTTGACAAGTTTACTTGTCATTCAACTTCAACCTGAAAGGTCAGCAGACTACTCTTTGTCCCTACTTTCTGTACTGGCTTGAGCAGTCTTATGAGGAGTCATAATCCACTGAAACAGCTTACATTCACATACAACAGACTTGCCTGCATCCATTTCTTAAAAGCCTGGAACAAATACTTAATTCAAGTGGGTTGCAGTGTTCTAACTTTATTAACACATTTCTCCACACAATTGCATAGACAGAATTTCACTTATGCATCTTTTAATTTAAGATTTGAAGCTTATAGATAGAACGGCATCAATGTAATTACACAAAAAGAAAGCAAAAATACGGTTCTAGTTACCTTTCTTTGTCTTGTAGGGTCCTCCATTGGGATGTATATCTTGTAATGGGATGGATATTACCTTGGCTAGGCCGGCATTCATCATATATTGATACAGACGTTTGAAAGTTCTCTCACAAAGACCCTAACGCAAAGAGAAATGGCAAAAGTCATTGTAGGCCAAAGGTCTCGCCTGTAGGCGATTAGTATCAAAGACATTCATACTGCCTGTTCTTAGAACACAGTATTTTGGGGTAGGATATCAAAGAAGCCTCTTAAAAGCCTGCTAGTGCAGACACCAGGCAAAGTGTGAGATGCTTCTGGAGTGTGTTCTATCCCTCCAACTCCACCATCCAAACAAGCAGCAGCAACCAGCAGCAGCATTGTGCAAGTAAGAACTGCACAATGATATCCACTGACAAAACTTTTCTGAAACTGTGGATCGAATAGAACTCCTTCCTTATGACAAACAGCAACAGTAACTTGATCTAGTAGGTTTTTAAGATCCTTCTTTTGATATCCTACCCCAAAATGTTGTTCAACTGTAAAAAACAGGCAGTATGAATGACTGCCTTTTATACTAATCATCTAGATTCCATGTGAGTGAGAATTTGAAAGAGTAATGAATCTCACCAATTCTTCCCTCAAGTTTCCTAATGTTTCCATCTGGTTTGAACGAGCACTTAGCATACTTGAGAGTTTCTCCATCAGAATATCATACTTGCTCCTCCTAACCAAGAAGAGAAAATTATTTTACATGTAAACATGCATATAACTTTATAAACACGATTTGCACCTTTATAAAATGTCAGTCACTAGAGAAAGTATGCTGAAGTGCTCTCAGATTGTTTTAGGAATTATAGTTTTCTTTTCCTTCTGTGAACAGCACATGAGCGAATTTGTCACTAAGAAGTGAGGCCAGCTGAGGGAACAGTGAGTAAGCCCAGGCTGTTACTTCATTGGCAATCCACAGAAGCACAACTTCTAATCATAAACAAGATTGGAAAACAAAAAAAAAAAAAATCTATTAGAAATGTGTTTGAAGTGAGAACACTCAAAATTAACAGAATGATGTATACTACGCGAAGAAGAGTTAGGCTTAGGTAGGCAGGTGACAAGCACTAGAATACCCTATTGTTTACAGCTCCAAGACAAGTAAGTTTTAAACTGTCCAGCATTTGGAAGAGGAGTTAATAAAGAAATGGAGAAGAGCCAATACCAGAAAACTTTTGATGATTCTGTGACAACAGAGCAAACTTTCAGCATAGTAAAAGGTCATGGTCTACCCAGGAGATCTTTAAAACATCTGAATGGCACATACCTATCAACATGAAAGCGAGTCAGAAGTAGAAGAATTGAGTGTTGCTGTGCTCCACTTGGCAGTCTTATGACATGGGACTGCATTGTTATGAGACCATTTCTGTCCAGTACTCTTCGATGATAATGAATTTTTCCAGCATCCACTCTGAAGAAAGGATGGCAAGATATCTATAGGCATAGGAGCTTCTGCAAATCAATTCTAATTATCCAGCATCCCAAAACACTTTACCTAAATTACCTATGGTCTTAGCGACATGTTATGTTAACTTTCAAAGTGACAATCTCAAAATTAGGAAGTGCCAAAGTTAAGATAACCTGTGAAACTGGTTTTCATAGTTAATCCAGTTAAACAGAGAGAAATACCTCTGATTGCAACCTACAGTCTCTATCCACAATCATAGTGTCATGACATGGTTTGACGAGACAGCTGAACCAATACCGTACCCCCATGCCCTCTTTCTCCATCGTCCCTTTCTAACTCCTGGCTACATGACAATCACTGCTCCCTTTGTAATAGCTCTGGTATTCATCTCACTCCTTGGTGAGCTGACTCAGGCCACTGAACTGACAGAAAAGGATCCACAAAAGATTTCCCCTCCACCTCTCTCATTTAGTTACCAAAAAGAGCTTCCTAAGTGGCAAAACCCAATGCCAGTGTGGTTTGCAAGCTGCATGTGCTTAATCTAAAAGCACTGAATCCTTAACAGCAATGCTAATATTCTCCAGCACTGCAATACAAAACCAGAAGTTCCCTAAGAGGCTGCATAATGCTCCTCCATCAACAAAATAAATGGTCTAGTATGGGAGCTGGTAACTCAGGCTCCCTTTCAGGTCATATAGAGGAAGATGTCACACAGGGCAAATGCTGGGGACAAAAGGTAGGCATCCAAGAATCTCTTCCAAACGTCGGCAGGATAAGATGCTTACTCAGCAGTTTAGAAAAGGAAATGGAAATCATCATTCCATCCCAAATTTGAAGAAAAAGTGATTCAGAGAAAGCACGAACTTCCACAACTTAGAAACTTGTGTATCAACCCCACAGACAACCCACGGTTTCATGAGAAAGTATCAGGAAGTATAATGAGCTCAAGAAAGAGACCAGTGTACTTGTAGCAATACAGGCTTCAAGAACCACGCGCTCCTGGTAGTAAGGATGAGACGCTACCAATACAGGTATGAGTTTAAATTAATACACAGGAATTCTTAAGTGGACAGATCTTTATAAGTAACCAGTGGAAACTTATTAGCTTTGATTTAATTCATATAGCAAGATATAAACTTACTTGAAAGCCCCACTGTGAAGGTCCCTCTGAAGCTCTCCTTGCCACCTAGCACGACCTAAACGCTCCAATATACAGTAGGAGAAGTCAGGGAGTTTTAAGTCAGGGTCCCCCTCCCAGCCTATTAAAGCTCTGTAACGCTGGTCTTGGGAAGCAACAATGACTAGTTTCTCTCCCCATCTAAGAAATAGAAGGGAAAGTAATAAATTACTATTAGTTCTATAAAAACAGAGAGATCAATCACTTTCCTCCCACAAACACCATTCTTGATATAATCTGCACAAACTGAGTGAGGACTAAATTTTAAAACTTAAGGTAAAAATCTTTTAATGCCAGATATAAGGATTTCACTCACTTTTCAACAGCTTCTGTGTAAGTATAACAAGGCTGCAAATCCTTCCTCCTTATTTGATCAGTGATATCTACTCTCTCTTTAAAATACTGGCAGGATCCTTGTATGCCATCTTTATTATCCAAAATCATGTGGACAGGATAAATATCATCTGAAGGAACAGGATCTCTTTTGGTTTCCAGTATTCCTGTTTCAAGGTCGATTTCTTCATATCTGCAATAAAAGCAGAGTGCCAACATTTAACCAAGCAAGGGGAATTCTGAACTTAAATATAAGACTGTCACAAACAATGCTGATACCTCTAAGAAGTATCTTGGAAAAATGAGACTCTTTTGAAACCTCAAAACTGGAAAAACACAAAGAGCAGAGCCGCACTCCTCACGTACGACCAAACCTCATCAGCATGGAGTGTATGAGGCAAAAGGAGAGGAATACATATTTGATCTTCAAAAATTCAAGGACACTGAAGTGGTGGGAATAAAAGAAACATATATAAATACTAGTTTACAGAAAACACCAGGTACATCCACCCCGACGAACGGGGACATATAAATTCAGCTTGCACCTAAGTGGTAAACAGTCATTAGAGCGGAAATCTAGCCAGGACTCCCATACAGGTCTCCTAAATAGCAGGCTTCAAAACCCCACTCCGCCTTGCCAGCCGTCCCTCAGCTACTTGAGTGTTCTTTCAGCAAAACCCGAGCGGCTCCAGAGAACGAGCCGGGGCGGCAGAGGCGGCCACCGGGGCAGTAGGGGCACCAGGCCCGACTTATCCCCGGCAGGGGAGCAGCGTCCTGCGGGGCACCCCGCCCGGCGGCCTGCGGGAGGGAGGGGGCGGCTCCGCTCGGCCTGGCCCGGCTCGACGGGGCGGGGAGCGCCGTCCCCGCCGGAGCTGCCCTCACCGGTCGTGCAGGCGGAGCGGAGGGCGCGCCCGCGGCAGCAGGTAGAAGCTGATGTCGGGCCAGGCGCTGAGGGCGGCCCAGAGGAGCTGCTGCGTGGCGGGCTCCAGCGGCAGCGGGAAGGGCGGGGTGCGGGCGCCCAGGCGGTGCCACAGCGCGCCGGGCGTGATGCCGTCCAGCCCCTCCAGGGCCACCTCGTCCAGCAGCACCCACAGCGCCTCCATCCCCGCCGCCGCTTCCGGCCCTGGGCCTGCGCGCCGGAAGTGAGGTCACCAGCGCGACGGTAACCAAGGAAACCGCACAAACAGGGCAGCGGCGGGGCGGCCCGGCCCGGCCCGGCCCTTTCTCGCCGCGGCGCTCCGCTGAGCTGTTGCGGGGTCTTCGTCTGGCGGAGGCTCTGTCCCCAGGTTTCTCCTGAGCCCGGTGCCTGCCGGCGCTGCAGAGGCAAAGCGCGGGGAGGGGGTTGGGCCGGCGGCCCTGCGCTGTCGTTCGGGAGAGCTATCTGTTCAGCCCCAACGCCGCGTTACCTCAGCGAGGGCGCGGGAAGGGCGCATGATTTTAGCAGAGATACCCTACAGTCGGTGAGAGAGAAAATACGGGGTTTCTTTTTTTGGTACAGAACTAAATTAAACGTTTTGGTGGTAAGTTTAAACTTCTGGGTGTATAAGAGGGCACCGTACCACAACTTGGCAGCCACAGCTCTGGGATACTTGGTGGGAATTGCTGGAAGATTTCGTATTTCCTAAAAGGCAAGCGAGGTAAAATCTGTTAAACACTTTAAATGTATACAGCCTCTGCAGCGACTAAGTTCCAGAATTCAGCAATTCAGGAGAATCATCCTGCAGTTGGTCTTTGGGCATGGCCCTTTCAGCTTGTCCCCCAGAATTGACTTGCTTGTCCATTCTTGAATTATAAACTCATTATAGCATGTGCCTTCCATTTTTAGTATTTTTAGGCTCTTCAGTATAGTCTGTGGAGGGTTCTGAAAACTGAGTAAAACAAGTAACGTTTCCTCTGTTCTTCAGGAACTTTATTTACTACACGGACAGTTTTATGCTTTGTTGAAGGAGGAACTTTTTTCCGTTTATAGCCTTCTTGTCTGTTGAGGGTGAAAACCCAGTAGTACTCTGCAGTAAATAATTTTTGTACTTCAGTGTTACAATTATATTCTCATCTCAACTTTATATTAAGGACATGGTGACTGACTTTGATGAAAAACATGATGAATACTTAATATCCCTTCAGCAGAGAAACCGGTAAGATACAGAATTGTTACCACCATTGAGTGTGTAATATCTGTTGTGTGCTATCTAATATAGTAGCTAATATCAGCAGTTGTGAATATTAGTTTAAAAACTTGGTTTTTAAACTTAAGATGCAAAGTCTGACTTGCTATGTCTTAAAGCATTCAGGTGATTCTCTTTTCTTCCCTTTGTTTGCTAAGTGCATCAAAGTTTTTATTTCTAGAGGAGATCACAGTATTGCTACAGCATATGTTAAAATATAGATAAATTTATTAATAAAATAGTTATTGTTTCCATGGCTTACAGGGAAGATTTTTGTTTATAGAGCAAGAGGTTCTAGGTTCAGAAGTAATTGGCAGCTCACACTGTGTGAGGATGTTGTTACGAGGCAAGGTTTTTATGTTGTCACAAATACAGAAAATTGCATGCAAAAGTTGCTGAAGTTAAAGTCAGGTTGTGCTAAGGTGGGACATAAGGACATCTTGGTTGCTTTTGCAAACTGTGGTATCTTTCAGACAGTTTAAAACATTTAATCTTTGCTCATATGAACCTTCCTGTCATTGTACCCTAGACAGATGAATTTCATAGGTTTATTCGGAAGGGTCTACAGAACTCTCTTGCTGGATTCCCTCCTTTACCACAAACCGTAAGATTTTTACTCAAATTCTATAGCAAACTGAGTGGTTTGGTGAAAAGACCAAAAAAAACTTACAAAAGCCACAATTACGTTCGAACAGCCAATATTTGTGAACACAGGTTTCTTTCATATATAGTCTCCTAAAGCGGTTTTAGAAAAGGAGAAAAAGAAATTATTTAATGGTTTAAACAACTTGCATCCTTGTTATCAGAGCTGTAATTCTTAATTTTTGGTGGAAACAAATGCCACTGAATTACAACACGACAAGCAGGTGGCACCTGTACCCTGCAGAAGAGGCATGCTGGATGCATTCACATACTGGACATGACTGGTGGTTTTGGGTAGCAGGGGCTGCGTAACAGCCTGTGTGGGAGCAGGTCACCTACTGCCTTGGGCCAGTCACAGCCAGTTCCTGCTAGATCCAAAACTAACCAAAACAGCCCATCGTGTGCCAAAGCATCACCAGTGGATTTAAGAGAGTGGTGGCTGCCGGGAGTGGAGTGTCCCTGTGGAGGCATGCTGCCTAGGAGGACTGCTGGGCATATGGCTGGGGACACGCTCTTGGAAAAAGGTGACTCGTGTCAGAACAGATACACCCCTGGGGGACTTTGGCCTGTGGATTGACCCACCCTGGAGTCAGAGGGAAGCCAACAAGCAGCGTGCAGAGGCAGGCACAGATTGTCACCCACATGACGCCAACCTCCTGGCCTGCGTGTCACCTCACTGAAGGAGTTAGGATGGATTGAGTATAACCCATGGCGAAAGGAGGAAAAATGAGACTTGAGAGAGGGAGGGTAGGTGTTTCACTGAAATTAAGCCTGGGGAAGGGCATTTTTTTAATATTATCTTAACCAGACCTTAATTTTCTGGTATCTCTAACTGCATTATTGATGGGGGCTTTCCCCTCCAGTTTCAAAACACAAATAATCTTTTTTTTTTTTTTTTCTTGAAAAGAGCCCAACGATTTTTAAGCTTTTTGAAATTCTAAGTAAAACTCCTAAAATTCTCAAGCAGAAAGGTTAAATATACTAAATACCAAATGGAAAAAGTAACGTGAAATGAGAAACAACATGGAAAAAAATCTCAGAAGGGAGAGGCTTGGTCAAACTTCGTATGTGTGGGTACTCATACAAGCATTACAGAATAGAACAGGTCCTGGAAGCTATATTCTGAAATTACTTGAACTATGCACATACTTTTCATCTGTGTGACATCATGTGGTTTTGTGTTTATTGCTAATCTGACCATCTGTATATGCACTGGGTCAGGATGAATTATTATCCTTTCTGCTTCAGGCTACTGAGACGTTTAAAAAGGAAGGATCCTATACAAATCAAACTGGAGGAGTTAGAACAAGGATTTTCTCTGTATCTGAATGGAGCTAATTCAGAGCTGAGAAATTACCGCAGAAAAATCAATTCACATGGCTGCCTTAAAAATGAGACAAAGACCACCAGGACAAATGGTGAGTTATGTGAGAGTTTTACAGAGATTGCAGTCTAGAACTATGTTAAACATGTACTCATAAGAGCTGTAATTCAGTCAGTGAGGTTACTGGCCAGGCTGTGATAAAGTGACAGCAGCATTTGAGCTTGGTGGAATGAAATTCCATGGGACTCTTTCATCAGAGTACTTAAGCTGGCTGTACGTAATGAACGATGTCTGCAACACCCTATCAATTTCTCAGTTGATCCCTGAATAATTCCAAAATTTAACTTCCCTGCGTCTCCATTTGTTAAACAGTTATAACTAAAACTAGAAGATTAGAAATATATATAAATTGTCAGTGTAAAATAATGGTATACCTTTGTCTGATATCTAACCCTGTTAATAGGCTTTAAAAGCTGATGAAGTTCAATGTTATCTGAGTCTGGTGTCCTGTAGACAAATGACATTTGATGACATAGACTATAATCAAATTACATCCAGTAATAGCTGCATTAAGATCATAAATTATGTTTAAGCTATAACAGTAGTCTTAAAAAGACAGCTAATCTTTATTTAAATATTTGAAGTAAAGAAAATCTACCATTTTCTGCTGGTGGTTAGCTGGCTTTATTTAAAAATGTGTATTTGGTTTCCAATTTAAGCCTGTCTGTCATAGAGAACAATGTAGTGACAGGAATAATTTTGCATATATGAAGGTATAAAGTGTGAGCTTACTGGTCTTCTAATCTGTTTAGCATAATGAAAATAAAGTTGATTTCATTAAGCCCCTGTGTAAAGCAGTTTACCAACCTTAGTGTGTTTATCCTCATGCTTGCTACAACCTGTCTGTCTTAGAGTGTATTTTTTTAATCTATTGCTGTGTAGATAGTATCTGCTTAAGCTTTATTTTCACCTAAAAATGAAGACAGAGAGTTTTAAAAGTTACTTGATATGGTAATTTATTATGATGGAAAGTTTATTAATCTCAACAATACTGGAAACTAACTTTTCTTTCAGTAACTTCTAACCATGACTCTAACCTCAATCTCTTTTTTTTCCCTTTGTTTCCCTGCTACACTGCGTACATACTGTTTGTTTTTTGAGTTTAAGCATGTTCAGGCTTAGCTGTCTGCTATATAATTTCTTGCAGGTTATACGGGATGGTGATGGGGAATCAGCTAGTCACCTAGTTTCACTATTCTATACGAAAGTAAAAACTTGTGTGTAATGATGCAAAAAAAGTCCATGTTCTTGGATACTGGAAAACAAAGGAAATTGTGTGCTCTGTCACACTGGGATAATATACCTTTAGGTAGCTAAAGAGGGTGTAAAACAACGTCTTTGACTTTTGGGTTCAAAAATTATGCAGGGATATTATGGCAGCAGCTGTAATAGAACTCTGTCAAGAGAAATTCCTCTTAAAGTTCTGCTGTGCAGCTGTTATATCTAAGCTTAATCAAAGTTGTTTATTTTTATGGTCGCTTAATGCTGTTTGATTCAGTTAAGGTAAAATACTTCAGCTTGTCTTATGGACCTTTAAAGACTTCAGTGGGAGTCTCTGTTCCTTTCCTCAACTCCATCGACTTAGAGACAGTAGCATTACCTCCTCAGAAAAGAACTCAGTGTTTTGCTGTTTCTTTGCTATCCGATGTTGTTATTTTAAACACGTGTAGCTGCAGTGAAAGATATCAACTGAATCATCATCCTGTCATTTTTCTTCTTCCATTTGATTTTGCCACTAGAGTCTAGAGTGGGAGTCATTGGTGATCTGTATAAGCTTCTTGCCTAGGAGTAGTACCTTAGCAGTTTTGTGCTCTGTTTCATTTCTAGGCATTTCTTCTCAATGATTGAATATGATTTTACTTACAGAAATGATTTCTAGCTGAGATACAGCACTGAGTTTTCTTCCCTATCCATCTCCCATGAGAGTTATCGCATCATTTATTACTTCTAAAGCATCCATCTGTAGGACTAGCCTTCACTAAAAAATTAGGGATGTGTGATACTTAATAATGCAAAATGGGCACAAATCCCTCTTTGTGGTTCCTGAAAGTGTCATCATAAATCTATTTGTCTGGACTATTTTCTTTGTCTGTGTTCCCTAGGAGTAATTCATTATAATAGTGATTGATAAACTTTTTACGCTTAGGCTTGGTATATTAATTAAAGTAAATGATGGGCTTATAAGGTAGTGAAGCTGGTCTCTAGGTATGCCGTCATTTCTTTGGGTGTATAACCCAGACATAGTTTCACAACCATGTATGTACTTCCAGTGAATGTTGGTGCGGTCACCAAGATGTGCCTTAAGGGTTGCATGGGGTCTCCTTTGGTTATAAGTTATATTTTGATGATGTACTATTTGGTTCTTGGCTACTAGAATAGGCACTGTCAGCTCAAATTGCCACACCAGTGGACCTATTTTGTGTGACGAAACAGGTAATGGTTGGTATTCACATCCCATCCATCCCATGAGAAGGAAATTTTTCTTCTGAAGTAATGTTTGTAGCACAGACAACTAGCTTGGCTGCATCAGCTTCTGCCTGGGATTTGAACTACTGTTTTTCCTGGTGTAGAGAGACCTGGTCACATGAATCCATCACAAAATACTCAAACAATTCTGAGAACCAAATACTCAGCAGTGGTAGCATGCATCCTACCCTGTCCCCTTTCCCTACTTAACGTTTGTAGCATACGTGAGTGGCCTTCTGGCCAGTTGCTTAGAAGAGATGGATTGCTTAGGAAGTGGTAGTGAAAGATGGTTCCAATTCTGTCCCAAAGCAGTGACTGAATCAGACCATGCTTCTGGCATTGCAATCTCAGGACAGTTCACCCTCAGTGTCAGAAGAGCCCCATAGCAATCAGCACCAATGCTAATGACTGCAAAGTATTTCTGGAGTTACTTAGGAGTAGCCTAATGGAGTAGCAGGAGCTCTAGTTGGAAGGGCTGTTTTTCTTACTTGGAGCAGTCTTGTTTCAGGCCTAAGAGACAGATACTTTCTGCTGAAGCAATAGAACAACACCATCTTCTTGCTCTGTCATTTTATGGTCACTCTAAATTGACATAAGCATACACTGTTCCTACCCTGTGCCTGTTCTCTCCAGTCTGCTTGTACCAGCATTTGTGCAATCTCACGGTGAACCAGATTGCACAAGTGACTACAATCTTTCTTTTATGCTTTTCCTCAGTTAAAACTTGCCTATATCAATTCTCTGAACAGTTCACTGCACAGGTGCACGTAGGGTTGTCCAACCAAAAAAAAAAATGTGGTATTGAGAGTTGTAATGAGCAACCTGATCTAATTTTGAAGTAAGCCCGCTTTGAATGGGAAGTTGGACTAGGTGACCTCCAGAGGTACCTTCCAAACTAAATCTTTCTGTGATTCTATGACCTTTGTAGGATGACTGCTTCTTTTATTGGTAGTGCCAGTTCCTGCTGGCTTAGGGTGACCATTAAATTATGGCTTAAAGAAAAAAGGTTTTGCATCAGCTATTTTTCTCCACTGAGAAGAAATGGAAGCTGTAAATCTGTCTTGGATGTAGGAAGTAAGATGCCTTTATTTAGGATGCTATTGAGAGTGTTGGTGATGTCCTTGCTCCATTGAGGATGCTGTGTCCTGCAAGATGTTTGTCTCTCTGTCTCAGTCAAAGCATCTTCTCAAAAATCCATTGTTCCACTGTAAATTGGGACCATTTCCAGCACAGGAGCCTTTAGTTCTCCTTGACCATACACGGAATTTTTGCAGAAGTTCCAGAACCAACTCTTCCTTGCCTTAGAAATGAAGGAAAATGATTGTTCGTCCTTCATTTATGACTTGTACATGAAGAATCCTTCTCTGCACAGTATGTTAAATATCTAATACATTCTGTTTAATCTGCCACTACTTTATGTTTCCTTAGTTTGAGAGTAAATACACACAATTCCTTTGTATGCCCAGCATATCACCTGTTACTCACCAGGACCCTGTCTATCAGAGCCTGCCTCCATTAGTATAGGTTCTGGGCTCAACTGGCATCCTAAGACAGCTCACTGTGTACCCAGCTAGGAGTTAGAATGATGTCCACCCCTATTCTAGAACCTATTTCTATACTTCCATATCAATGAATGTGGGGCTTCACTTCTATTAAGCTAATGTATCTTTAAACAATGTATTCTCTTGAATGCACATGATGATGGCTGTCCCTGAAGAGGTTCAAAACTCCTAATACTAATACACAACTAGCCAGTATCTGAAGCGGAATGCATTTTCAGTTGTTAATACCATCCACATGTCACAGACTTACTCTTCTGTCCTCATCTGGGAAAAAAAACCCAACTCGAACTAAGATGTATATTGTCAAATACCATATTTCTATTTTCTGTCTTCTAATTCTTGTCTCTATGTTCTGAAAAAGCAGCCCAGCTAGAAGAGAGTGAGTTGCAAGGACGCAGCACGCAGACTGCACCAAGCAAAATACAACGCAGAGGTTGGCTTCAGGTAAGAAACAGTTTGAAAGAATGCATCTTTGAACTAATTCTTAGATCGTAAATAATTTTAGGGGAAATCGGTTGCAACTAGTAGATAGTGGGCAGTTGGGACTCTTTTCGAATCTGAGTCTTGGTTCGGTCTGGATACTGAGTGACAATGTGGAATGATACTCTGAGCAGTTTAGTGTCTACTTTGAAGCCTGAAGAGGAAATTGTCATTGAAAGGGTCTGGTTTCAGTGACATCCATCACAGAAACTTTTGTATCCTTGACATGATTGGCTCAATCTGTCCTCCAGCAGAATAGCTGTTGCTTGATGTCTCTGATGGCAAGCCTAGAGAGATTATCTAGTGCAAAGAATGGAGAATCTCATTTTGGAGAGACATCCTTGCCTGACACTGCTGTTCTCCACCCTGCAATAGTATTAAGCGACACAGAGGTGTAATTTGCATAGCTTGAGTTGTAATTTGTGACAGATTCTTGTAGATCAGAAGAGAGGAAAATGCATATAGATAATAAAAATACTCTGCCTATATGAAATTTGGAGCCATTAGCTACATAGTTGTTGGTTCACTGGAGAAACCTCAACAGTCTTTTTTTTCTTTTGGCCTAAAGAATGATCTGACTTAACCTGTCAAGGAGTATGACTTAATTAACAGAACAAATGTGAATTCTGAACAACTGAGACATGTCATGCAAATAATTACCCTACTTGATTAGCCAGGTGCCCTGGCTGGATGTCCAGTTCATGCTTGAGTGACGGGGAATCAGGGGTCTGTGTCACTGCAGATCAAGTGTTCATGTCATGCAGGTTTTCTTTTCTTTCAGCAAATATTGCACATTCAAGTTTTAAGGCTGCATTACTTTATTTATCACCCTTACTGCTTACTTGAATTCATTTTTTCAGTTGTTATTTCTCTCAGTAGATCGCTGCTTACATACTGGCCTGTCAGAACTTGTTTGGTGAATTTGCCAAACGTGTGGCTAGTCATAACCTACATCGTTCTAATCACAAGAGCCAAATGAAGAAGGAGGTATCTCCTCTGACTGGACTGGAAAGTTAGCCAAATATAGGGAGCTATACCAAAAACTAGCTACTAATTGAGACTAGCTTAGAATGATACCTTAAGTCTTTTATCCAATTGGATGGGAGCGTAGCAGAGTTACAGTATCTTAATGAACAACTGGAATTTAGCTAAGGAAATGTGCAGCCACTGAGTAAGATGCAGGTTGAGCCACACAGCAGTTTCCTTTCCCAGTAATCTTCCCTGTGGGTTTTTTGGATAGCTAGAGGACCTAGGAATTCACGTTCAAAACTGTCAAACTCAGGCTGTGCTAAGGTATGCTATGAGGCGGGAAGATAGACACTGAAAGAACACATTCTATCAAAACCCAGGTTGCCTTAGGATATTCTCTCTGGGACATCTCTGCTCCTGGCACGTACAAAATGGTAGAGGAGTGTATGAACACCAGATAACTAAGTTTAATATCATTGCAGAGACTTCTGGGTCACGTTACTTTTAATGAAACAGTCCTCTTCCCATTGTTTGCTTATGAGACTTCGCCCTATGCAATATGTCTGCACCAGAGTTCAAAAGTGGGGAAAACCAGATAACTTTGCCCCTCAAGAGAGGTATATGCACTTCCTGCTTTCTTTTTTGTCATCTTTTGGAGTACTGAAATTCTGTGGCATGGAAAGACGAGTTTCTCAAATCTTCTACCCCTCTTTAACCATGCTTGAGTAACTGACAGTGTGCATACTTTGATTGCTTCCTAGTTATGAAGTAAACCAAATTCATTTCAACTACTTTCTCAGCCATGTCTGACATTTACAAAGGCAAAGAAATCTTTGTGCCTGAATGCTTATGGCATAACATTTCCCCCTTATTATATTCTACGCAAAAGTAATACATCTTCAAAAAATGGCTGTTACTTCAAGTAGTCATTTTCATACATAGACAGTACAAAATCACAGAATTATTGTGGTTGAAAGGGAACATTTGAGATCATCTAGTCCCATCTCTGCACTCAAGCAGGGTCAGCTAGAGCAGGTTGCCCAGGACCGTGTCCAGTCAGGTTTTGAATACTCTACAGATGGAGACTCCACAACCTCTCCAGGAAACCTGTTCCAGTGTTTGATCATCCTCACAGTAATTTTTTTTTTCTTCTGTTTGGATGGAATTTCGTGGGTTTTTTACTTTGTGTTCATTGCTCCTTGTGCTGTCAATGAGCAGGTACCTGTCAGATATTTATACACATTGATGACATCCCCATGCTGAAGAGTCCCAGCTCTTTCAGCATCTCCAGCAGAGCACCTTTGCTTCTTGGCTCCTCAATCCCATGTGCACTCTAGAAGTCTCCTAGATTGCTTGAGCCCTGCTGTATTGTCTTTCCAGCAGATACCAGGTTTGGTAAAGCACCCCATGAGGACAAGCGTCTGAACTTGCAGACTCTTCTGGGTTTTTTTGAGGAAGGCCTCACCGGCTTCTTTCTGATCATGACGTCTGTAGCAGATACCCCCTATAACAGCACCCGTGCTGACCTGCCTGCTAGGCTTGCCTCGGAAGCTCCTGACTGGCTCCTGACCCGTTCCTTGCGGAGGTCCATACATTCCAGCTAGCTTTCTCTCAGACAAAGGATGACAATTCCTTCTGACCTTCTCAGCCTGTCTTTCTTAAAGAGCCTGTGCCTGTGTCCATCCATCGCAGCACTCCAGTCTTGCGAGCTATCCCATCATATCCCTGTGATCCCAATCTGGTCATAGCCCTGTAACCGGATACAAGTTTCTAACTCCTCCTGGTTGTTCCCCATGCGTTTGTTCTCCATTAGTGTAGATGCATTTCAGAGAGGCACCAATCACCCTCTGGTGATTCCCCAGAAGAGGCTTCAGAGCTTTCTCGATAAGGTTGTTCCACCAGCACTTCTTTACATACCTGTGCTTTAAGTGATTCCTCTTCAGCTATTTTGTTGATTGCTATGTCCCTACTCCTATCGTTTTGTCACTTACCTGGTGAGGTGAGGGGGTGAACCCCAATGGGCACTCATTTTGGTGGCAAACACATAAGGTGTGCTGACCTGACCCACGCTGGGGATAGCAGCAGCAGGTGGGGAGTTTGACTAGGGCAATTAAACCATAATGCAGGGGCCCAAAGGTGAGCTCAGGGAGGACAGAAACCTTCTACGGAACAGACGGGAAAAGCGCTGCTTGATCTAGATATTGTTATGTAAATGTGATGATTATTCTTTTTGTACTGCTGATAGCACAAAAGATGTCTAATTTCTCTGAATGCTTCTTTTAACAGAAAACTGTGGAGATTAAAACAGAAAGGGGGGCTAAACTCTGCATTAAACCTCCTCTTGAGTACTCTGAGGACTTTGAACCTTATGAAAGCTTGAGTGTGGAGACAAATGGTGATGATCCTCTCCGTTGCTCCCAGGTACAATTGGCAGTTGCCTTCTATTGTTCATGGTAGTGTCAATTGAAATGTGAACGGGCCCAGGTATCAGTCTTGACTAGAGCATGCAAACCCGATATACAGTGTTTCTTTCACGAGATGATTTCACACTGATGAGATGTGACATAAAGAAGGAAAAAATGAAAAGAAAAAGTAAAACTACTTTGAAAATCTAATCTCAGTCAACAATGCTGTAACATGTTAAGTCCTAATTTAAAGAGGTAGAATATTGTCTGTTGGACAGAGCCAAGGTATTTCATGCAGGGACACTCTTTCTTTTCACTTAATCGTTGTCCACATGAATGTCACTCTTGCCTGTCAGGTTAGAGAAAGCTTCAAGAACCGCTTTTTCTGGGTTTAGGTTAGTTTTTTAATAACCGTGCTAAAATTGTTGCATGTCATTGTTTTATCTAACAGAAGTCAGAGTAAAGTTTTACAAATATTATAATCAATACAGTTGCTTTCCATCAAGGTTGTTATTGTATTGACTCTGTTTAACAGTTCAGCCTTCCATTTGGTTACTAATTGCATTTTGTTCTAGCACACTTCACAAATGTCCTGTCCTTAAAAAAAAGAATAAATGAACAAAAATTTATGAATGTTTTTCTGCCTAACCAATTAATGACATCAGTAAAGCTTTTCTGGGTAGTGGAGTAGCATCTATATATGAAACTGTCTACAGGTCTTACCACTGACATCAGACAAACTTCCCAAGCTTATTTTCCTAACTTGCATCTTCCTACCTTTCCTATATTGCTTTTGAGTTCATGATTTTTTTTTTTTTTTTGCTCTACAAACCAGTAACTTTTTTACAGTGATGGATATTTATAATTGTTTATGTGTAAGTAGTAAGCTAATAATTTTAAACCAAACCCCCACTTTTCTTTGTATCCCAGATGAAAATACTCTTGGTTTTCCTGAAGCTATAATGTGTTTTCCTGAATGTCTTGTTACAATGCAGATGTCTTGAGGTTTCAAACTAAAAGAAAGCCTGTACAATTCCCTGTCAAATAGCTAGAAATATTAGTCTTGACTGTCATAAAGACATGCTCAGTATCAAGCCTCAGGTTGCTTATAGACTCTCTTTGAACCTAAGTTTGCCTGCTCTTTGTAGTATGTTTCTGTCAACATGGATTTCCTAACAAGTGTAATCTGTAGCAGCAGAGCGGCTGGAAGCTTTCATCGCAAACTGAACATACACTGTCACAGTTCATTTGTGCCTAAGATAGCTTCGGGTTTTCATTTTACTCATACAGTTTGCTTACCTATACTTACCTCAAAGCTCTAATACCAACAAAGTAGGAAAAAAAAGCATGTAAGATATGCAAGTTCCTTTCCTTTTGCATTCATAAAAACACAAGGCTCTCCAGCATCATCTGTGCTGTTTGTGGCATATGCTGAGAGAGGCAAGGCAGTTTTTCCACAGTAAATTTCAAAATAGATTAATTTTTGCATAAAATCCTGTTACGGTGTGTCCACTTAAAAAAATCTGTGCAAACTGGAAGCTTAGTCCATTAGACCTCAACTCCTTTGTACTGTTTTCTGAAGTACAGATGTGTACAAGACAGGACTATTATCATCTATCCAATTGCTTATAAAGAAATTGCTATTACATTAGCTTTGCAGTCTTGTGAAGGCATTTGGAAAATCTGCATTGCAGCTAGTCTGCAAATAGCAAGCTAGAAGATATGGTAATCTAACTGTGTGAGACTGGAAAAATATATGCCCTTGGCCTCTCCATTACTTACCTCCTGTTTGTAACTTATTCCTGAAAATTGGTTTTGCACATAAGAATTCCTTGGCCTACAGAATTTTCCTGCAAGGATTCTGATGAGAAGGAACAAAGGAGTTGTAGGATGATTTTTCTTCACAAGTCCTCATCAGAGGAGTGAAGACACAACATAGGAATGTGAATGTTTTTAGCTGCATCATGGCTTTGAGTTCATGAGAAGATTTTTCTTTCTCTTAGGGGAGGAAGAGGCAGCCACATTGGTTTATTTTAAAATACATGTTTGAGCTTTTCTGACAAATCTGTTTGAATTGTACCAGAAATTGAGAAGAAGCTTGCAACTCAGTATAGAAGAGAAAAGGATGGAAGAAGATTCTCTTAGTGATGATTATGACTCTGTTGAAGAGGATGTGTTTTCAGAACTGTCTCCCACGGAGGAAACGATTACAAGCTTGGGAGGCCTTCAGCTGCGTAGCAGTAGATCACTGCAGCAAGAAGCTTCTGAACATCAGGATTCTGGGAGATGCTCTGGCCTCGATTCTGGTGCCCTCACTGTGTTGGAGTTCAACCAGGATCAAAGTAGTAAGTGTCTGTGTATTGTACACTACAGAACTATAATAATAATAATAATAATAATAATTCTTTGAGAGCATTACTTTTAAGGGAATCATTGCTGGTTAATCATTAATGGTTACTCCATACTCTCCGGATTTTTCATGCTCTTCAGCAAACCTGTTGTTTTAATCTCCTGATTTGGGAGACGTGCATCCTCTTACTACTACATTAATAAGTTTTTTTGCAAAGACAAAGATATAGCCCTGGTTAATGCACTTGCATCACCAGGCCTAGACACTTGAACTAAGATTGTCTCAGACTGTGAGATTTCTTGTGAGATTTTTTTTCTTTTAATATGTTTTTGAACTGTTTTTGCCGTAATCAAGGCAGCTAAATCTTCCTCGTCTCAGCTTCCTCCATTTCACATCCCGGGTGCTGGATACTTGTCATCATAGCATGTGCTATTCATCCCTGATGAAAGATATTAATTCAAGAAAACAAATGTATTTGGTTATGAGCCACTTCTTTTTGTCAGCTCTTCTCCTTTGGAGACCTCAGTGTCCAAACCCAAAACCAGTCACTAGGTCTCAAAGTTGTTTAGCTTGTTAAAGGTAGACAGTTCAGGCAGAAGCCAGACCTTAACCAACATTCAGTGTTTCTTAAAATTCCCTCACCACTCATTTCAGATACATTCATTGGGTTGGTTTTTTTTTTTTCTTTTTTTTTTCTTTTCCTTATCCATAGTTAATTGCTTAACTTAAGAGGAACAATCTTTGAACAAATGCAGTAAAGGAGTGTTCCTCTCATTATCGTAGAGGTGAGTGGAGTGTGAATGGGTAGAGATGGCAGAAGAAAAGATGGGAACAAGGGATGGAGCAGCAGTGAGAACAAGATCTTTGGGAGAGTACGTGATTTATTTTTTTTTTCCCAAAGAGAAGTTTCAAAGCTGTGATGCAAACAGTGGAGGCATTAATAATTCTCAAATAAAAAAGTGAAGAAGTAATCTTATGAACTACACTAGGCAACCCTCTCCCTCTTTGAAACTTCTAAATAAGACAACATTTTAGTCTGTATTTTAAGAATTTATTTTGGTAAAACTATGTTAGTGACTCAGGACTTCTATTTTATTTTTGCTTTTCTTGACAGTAATGCAGGTAATTATCTGGTACTGATGAGATATATTGATACCTTATAATGATATATTTTATTTTGTTTCACTAAGCCAGTGCAAGCCATGCATATGTACTTCTACATCGATAGAACAGTGTCAATGAAAGGGAGGGAGAATGGAGGTTGTAACTTTAACTATGCCAGCATAATTAAAGTGGCAAAATTTCAGTGGTTAAGATCCAGTAAGGTTTCCCTGGCTGGCTGCTCCTGAATACCTCTCAAGTTGATTCTTTCTGTTCCCTTATTATCTTGCAGAAGTGAAGCCACTACGAGTTCTCTCGGCAAAAAGAAAAGATAATGCTGAAATGTACATTCCTATCAGACCAATTGTGGTAAAAAATAAAATCACTCGGCCACTCTCTGCTGAGTTCTTGCATCAGGAAAGACATGAAAGAATTTGTTCTAGTAAGAAATAAGAATATATAATGTCAATAAGGAGAGTCTTCCTGCTTTTTTCCCCTCTGGCTCAGATGTAATTTCAGCACACATCTGTCATTATGTGATTTCTCTTAGCTGTTGTCCTTTTTTTAATTTGTGTGTGTGTGTGTGCGAGTTTCAGGTTTATTGTTGTTTTTACCACCTCGAGTGTTTTGACTAAGTAAATTGTGAGAAAGTCCAGAGCCTGTATACATTAGTCTTCTGTTACATCTTTACTTTCTCTTTTTGCTTCCACAGCATAAGACTTTTTCCTCTCCCTTTCAGTCCTTGGGTTTGCTCTGTGTTTCCTGCTTTCCTCATGGCGATCTGTTCCCTATGGTATTAATAGAAATGTGTCTTCTCAAAACCAGCAATTGGTGCTTTGGTGGAAGATTTTAACACAATGATTTGTAGCAATAGAGGCATAGTTTTCCACAGCACAGCAAAACTAGCTCTGTTGCTGCTTGGGACTGTACTTGAATTACACCTTGAACACTGCAGATCAGTCTCCAGTGCTGGGTAGATATGCCGATATCTAGTGCCATACTGGAAGATGTTTTTCCTGGACTGGAGAACACCATTTTGAAGGCACTGCTGCCTATTCTAGAAATCTGCTGCTAAGGTGTAGTTTTTACCTGGGCTAAAAAAAACCCCCACAAAACCAAACCCCAAATCTAGGGGCTGAAAGCATGGATGCAGTTGTTATTTCAGCACAGTCCTAAATTGAACAAGTCTGATGAACTTAAGTTTTGAAAGGTCTGAGATAAAGTTTTCAGACTTACCATACTCTGTGGTTAAGACACCCTGTCGTGGTTTAACCCCAGCCAGCAACACAGCACCACGCAGCCGCTCACTCGCTCCCCCCCCACCCAGTGGGAT
>JAVKLA010000061.1:3720079-3739811 GCA_034782735.1 Sagittarius serpentarius
ACCACACTGAAAACACAGCGCTGTACCAGCTACTAGGAAGACAATTAACTCTATCCCAGCCGAAACCAGGACACACCCTTTTCAAAAAAGCAAAATCCAGATGTGTCCCAAGAAAGCAATAAAGCTAACAGTTTTGAAAAGTCAAAATATTAGTTTCTTAATTGGCAGAAAAGCAAATTGAGGAAAAGAAGATAATTCTTTTTGGCTTCAGAATAAATCCTCTGTGTGGCTTCTGAGACCCTCACGACCATCTGTCTGAGCAGATGCTTGCTTTGACTGCTTTCCAAAGATGGGCGTAGCATTTTCTCAGGTTGTAATAGTGCTTGTTAGAACTATCTCTGTCCAACTATCACTTTAAATCCTTAAATTAATTTCATTTCAGGGGGATGGTATAGTACAGAAAAATACAAAGGACTTTATTCTCTCCCTGTATTTGCAGAGATGACTAATGCTTGTTGAAAGTTTTTATGAGTGTAGATGGCATAGAGCTTAAAGAGTGTGAATGTGCACACATCTCAGTTCAGTTTTAACTTCATGTCTTTTCAAGGTAGACTTCATGTTACTAGCATCCACTGCCATTTTACTCTCCTGCTTAGTAAACCTCACTGCAGCATTATGAGCACGCTTGCATATCAGCCTGTTCTTCAATATTTTCACTTGATCCAGATGTCTGTACAACTTCGGTCTCTTCTTCCGTTGACTTTTGAAGTCCTTGAATATAACCACTGTGCTTCGCTTTTAGTCCAATCTCAGATCCTCTATTGTTAAATTTTATTTCCTTTCTTTTAAACCTGTTTTATAGGCTGTGACATTTCTATTTCTCCATGATGTTTGGGAAGAGTGGGATGCGTATGGGCATTTTGTTGACTACTTAAGTGATAAGGTCATTTATTTTGCCTTGCAAATAGCAATTCCTGACTCCCCTTGTTTTGCTAGAAGACTCTGGGGATTCTTCCAAAAGAGCTGAGCACCCCAGTTACATTGAAAAATTCTGGTGTGCTGAAATTATATACACTTCTTTTTGAATGAACTGTTACAAGGCATTTCCATTAAATACTGGAACAAAGCAAGTACAAAAAATCTTAAAGCATAAAAATTGTTTCTCATTTGTCAGTTTCCCTCCTCTTGTGATACTGTTTCAGCTGTTATCTAAAGTCGATGTGACCTGGAATGTTAATATAAAAGCAAACTGGAGCAATTCAGCCTCACTTGGGATGGTTACAGACTGCTGGCAAGTCCCTGTGTCAGTAACTGAATCGGATGTTTTAAATGTATGCTGTTGTATTGTTCCATACTTGTATGTCTGGACAAATGAATATTCCTTCCTTCTTTTGGTGGCAGGACCATTAAGTCGACCAGAAAGACCGCTTTCAGCAACTCGAAAGAATGTGTGTGAGAAGGATCCTGATCTCTCAGTTTCAGCTGTGGTTAAAGCAATGCAAATTGAAAATGAAGTCTTGCAGAGAGATCTGCAAAAGCAGACAGTTTCCACAAGCCCTCAAAAGGTATGGCAAAATACAGAAGAGGGCTGTTTGATCAAGTAGCAAAACCCCCATGAATTACAATCTCTTATACATTAAGATTGTTTATAAATGAATGGTGATGCCTCTTAAGTGTAACTGAATTTGTATTATTCTTCCATAGGGTGGTTTTCGTTAATCTGTTTTCCTCAGGATAGCATCCCACAGCTCTCTCCTGATTTCAGGGATCACTGAGCAACTGGTAAACCAGTCACATGATATGTCTGTAGAGTCAAATGCACAGCTGCAGGCCCGGTTGAGCCATTTTCATTCTGGAAGCTTCTTAAACAAGATAATGTGTGATTTCCATACCAATAAATCCTACCTTTCTACTGGTCTTATTAATATGGGCACTGTTGCCTGTTAATACATCCTCTGCTTTTGGAGCAGAGCTCTCCTGTACACTGTTAGCTCTTAGTGAGGAGCTAGTATGGGTTTTCTGCGCCAATGCGTGTACATCTCTTATCTCCAACAACCATGTTTAAAAACAATTAAAAACTCATCTTATAAACAAAGCAACAAAAATCCATTCCTTTCTGATGTGGGTCAGACCACTATTCCTTGTTAAGTTAAAGAATAAGGAGGTTTGTGTTGCCAATCCTAGAAAACTTTGAGCATAATCAATAATTCAATTCTCCTAACAGAAAGAAAGTACATAAAGAAAGTTCGAGCATAAACTGAAATTTACAAAACTCTCCGTTACGGACAGTGTTCTTGGATTCAAAGTCTGCTTCCAGTTTGGTGTTTAGGAGACTCATTTTTATAGGAAGGAAAAGAGATATACCTAGACATTCTTGGAGTTACTCCCTTGAATTCTGAGAGTTTCCAGGACAGCTGACTATTTTAACCTAAGCTGATGCTCCCTGAAGTTGTGAGTTGGTGCTATGATGAATACATATCCACTGTCATCACTGAGCTAACATTAGGTTTCTGGGGCGTTTTGGTTAGGAGTAAAGGTGAAAATGTTCCTTTACTATAGGTAAGTACTTTACATATGATTTCACCATCTAAGTCAACTTTTCAATCTTATTCCTCTTGTTTTTGAGATATTTATAGCTTTGTGATTGAGAGAACAAATTCCATTGAATATTCTCATATAATGTGTTTCCTGCTAACTTTAGGACTAATTTTAATATTGTAGTGCTTAAATGAAAAATAATGAAATAATACTTGAAATAAGTGTCAGGGTAAAATTGCATCTGAGATGGAGTTTCAAAAACCCACTGTGAGTTCTCAGTCTTAAAGCTGACCTAATGATCTTCCAGAAGTAATTTAATTTTGCTTACACAATTAAGGGGTTGTGGAACTTGGCCTTTTATATTTAAATGTATGACAATGCAGATTTTTAATGCTAAAAAAGTAATTAACTTCTAAGCATATCAAAGTTCTCTTACTCCTCAAAAATTAGAGAAATGGAAGTGATGTAAGAACGGAAGGACTGCCATTCCTCATCTGACTAGTTGTTCGCTGTGCTGAGTATTGTGTCTCTGACAGAAGCTACCAACACATTTTTAGGAAAAATAACAAAGGGAGCAGGATATACTTACAAAGTGGGGTACAGGCAGAAAAAGAGCCATAACATTGTAGGAACTGTAGGACTTCTCATCTGTTTTCTCTTAGATAGTCACTACTGATAGTTCTATATTTAAAAAATTAAATCAATGTTTTATTCTAATAAAACTGAGCTTTTGGAGGTTTAATAGTCTTTATGATCCTTTTTTGGAGAAGGAGAAAGTTTAGGCAGACCTCTGCCAAAGCTTTTGCCAACTCTGAGTCCTACTAAAGGTATACAATGAGATTTCAGACATACATATTTATATTTTTAATAGTTATCAGAGAGTGTTTTTATGTTACTTTTCTTCCACTTAGAAGATCAAGCTCCAAGTTCAGCTCTTTCATTGCAAATCAAGACCAATTCAGTTAAGTGTGCTTTAACTCAGTATAGAGTTATAGATTAAGGTGAGCTGAGACCAGAGCTTGGCCCAAACTCTTATTTATTCCAGAGATGCAGACTGATACTCATTTGTATGTGGAAAACAATATGAATGAAACATGTTCATCTTTTTCTTACTTAGAAGAAATTTTCTGTTTCATCTGTTGTTTCTGCAATGGCTGAACCTCCAGAAAAAAGCCAGACAAGGACTGCAGTCACAAAAGGTGTTGAGAGAATTTGTCCTTTTGGAAGCAGGTATATATATTTCCTTTAGGGCTACTTTCATTTTTTGAAGAGGTATTTTTCAGTATACCACCAGGTGTAGTGTAGTACCAATACATCTGATAATCTTTTACATACTTGAGGCATCATGCAGGTAGTAGCAAATCAGGGAGAAGGTTCCAGACTTGGCCCAGTCTCTGTGGATCAGGGAACTGCCAACATCTCCCTCTGTTTGTCTTTGTATTACCTATGTATTACTTTCTCAGACTGCCTGAGAACCTGAGCTGAGAACTGGAGCCCAGTCTTTTAATCAAACTCTCTGTATTTAAGGTGGGATGCTGCAACAGTTGTCATTTAGTGGTCATGGGATTTTTCTGTGGGGTGTGTGGGTTCATCCTATCATCTCTTCACCTTTGCACCAACTGAACTATTTCTTAAAAATACAAGAATTATGAGGAAGTAACACATAAAAGAATATGTGTGTTTCAGACAACAGAAGAAACTTCTGAAAGTCCTTCCGGAGCCTGAGAGCCATTCTTACTGTGATAATGACATATTCCTATCTGATGACAAATCTGAAGTAGATTCCATGTTGAAAGAGAAGGTTTGTGTATATATGCACCATAACTGATGCTTCCTGGTATTACTGAAATAGAAGTACATTGAATGATCTGTATTCCACTGATTCTGCTCCATGTCAACTAATAAACCTATGGCAGGGTGAGAAGAGAATTTATCACCGTTCCTTTGTTCATCAGAATGACAGAGGGATCAGACAAAGGACAGAGAGCTGTTTTCTCCTTAGGCTTTGTAAGAAGGTGATAAGTTCTCTTTTACCCTGCTATGGATTTATTAGCTGACGTGGGGCAGAATTGGTGGAACTCAGAATGATTGAATGTCATCCAGATAGCCTTGAGTTTGCAAGCTTTTTGCTTCTGACTCATCAGAACTGTAGTCTTAACAGTCTTTATTTTGTTCCACATTTTATTGTTTTGTCACTTATGTTTATACTATATTTCATTTTGGTCCAGATGACAACCAGTATGGAAGTACAGGATGCCATTTATGTGACTATGGAAGTTCTTTCTAACTGGGGAAATCCAGTAAATGTGGGCCTGAGCGAGGTGGAATTCTTTGATTTGTGCAACAAAAAGATATTTGTGTCTCCTCATGATGTGGACATTCGAAATGCTGACAACCCAGGGGATTTGTGCTGCTTGGTCAATAAGAACTTAAATGTAAGACAGCTTAGTCCTGGATGTGAAAATTTCTCATTATAATATTTCTTTAATATTCTATCACTAGGTTTTTTTGTTTAGAAACATGATTGCATTTTGAACCTGACTTGCATAACAACTATCTGATAATTTAAAAAAATACAAATATTGCTTATTATTAACAAATCCAGCTTCTCTGTCCAAGATGTTGGTATTCAGATATAATTTTGTTTTAGAACAGAATTTGATTAATTTGCCTGACTTATATAACTGAGCAACTGGAAGGAGGCAGGTTTAACTCTGCCTACTTATATGTTAACTCTGTGGTATTGTCCTGGATGAAAGAACACATTCAGTTTTTAAAGTATTGTAATGTAATCATAGTATCTGTAGAATGAAATCACAAAACTTTAAGGACAGAGAATTTCACGTTTTTACAGTATGTCTGCTGATAAACTTAAGTAATTCTTGTGATCTGAAGGTACAGGAACTTCACTGCTAGCTTCCAGATGTTTAATAGGAATTTGAGTAAACTTAAGACAGAAATGTGCTTATTTTCTCCTGTCCTCTTGTTATGCTTTTATCTAGGGAAGAATCATAGAAGAATAAGAATGTGTAGGTAGGTAGTTTTGAACAGGAGATTAAGTATTTCATGGCTCTTCTGTGAGACAGTAAGATGCGGAGACATGAGGTGCTTACATGCTAAAGACAATGAACAAAAGACAGTAACTGGTATGAAATTCTGATGCTGCTGAAGAGATTAGCAAATGTCCATAGCCCTTCATATATCTGTAATTTCATTTGTGCTGCACATTCACTGTGTGGCCTTTGTCTCCATGGGCCTTTAGAGCCAGGATTCCAGTAAAAATTAGTATGATTTGAGTGGATGAGGATGCTAAATGACTTAGTCTATTAAAAAATACAAATTCTAACTCATTTTATGCTAGTGCTACTTTTCAGTTTGCAGGGTGAACGAGAATAGAAAGAGGTCAAATATGCAGTATTTTGAAATGTAGTTGAAACTCAGTATGGAGTATTATTTCCAGACAAATATTTTTACTTGAAACATCTTTCTTACTATCGCCTGAAAATTTGTAGTCTGGGTATCATAAATACCCATTCTCCTTTATAGGCTGTGCTGTCTGGCAGATGACAGTCGTAGTAGTAGTAGTAGTAGTGTCTCTCCGACTTTCTAGATAATTATAAATTTATGTAGTACTACATTCATTAAGCTATTATAAACCTGTTATTCTCAGCATTTCTCATATATTTATATATCCTATTCTTAAGTAATGAGGTTTTATATTTCATTGATTAATACATTCGTTTGATTTGTGACACTGTAATCTCTCTTGAAGCTGGAAAGGTATTACATCAGAGAAGATGCAGTCTGGACAGGGAATATGGTCTTAGAATGTGGGTATGTGATAACTGAACTGCAAACTCCGTCAGCTGTCAAAGCAGCATTTCCAGTTTGTGTACATTTCAGATCGTACAGGAAAGCTTTTGCATGCATTAGAAAAAAACAAGAAATTAATGAATCTCCAAGCAACTAATATTTTCAACAGAATGAAACCTTAACATGAAAACTTACTTTGTGGAAAACTCACTTTACCATGGTTAAAACACTTCCATCTTTATCATTTAGGTGTAGATTTGACTTCGAGAATAGACATACCCTTACTGAAGATCAGGGATTTTATTTATTTATTAGTTTATTTATTACCCTTACAGACTTGTAAGAACACTTAAATTGCCTCTTCCCTTGTCCTTCATTATACGCTGTAAAAGAGAAAAATGCCTGGCAGAACATCAGGTGCTCTCCACTAAGGAAATAGTGCCTGATGGGATATAATGCTTAATAAGACATAGATTAGGCATTTCTTTGAAATTGTTTTCTGTAAACCTTTTTGATTCTTATGTGCATATATAGGTCTTTTAAACCTCACAATCACAAGGACAGGTAACTGTAATTCTAGAAATATCTTACAAAGGTATTTCTTCACAATGGTAAATCCTCAGACCCACGTCATTCCTCTTCACAGTGCTTGAGCCTTCCTGTACTCTCCATCAGGTGTACCTTCAGTGCCCCCACAAAGCAGTGTCTCGGGCCAGTCTCCCACAAAATCTAAGACCAAAGGTTCCAGCTCTCACTTTTTTTCCTTGATCCAGTTCAAATGTAATTCCTACTTCTGACGTATCAGGGTCACCCTGATGGTTCAAAGAACTTTTGGGCTAGATTTTTCAGTGCTAGTTGCAAAGGCAGTAACTCCAGACTCGAGTACATCATGTGAAGGCAAAGACATCACCATCGCTCCCAGTGATAAAACATGAGAGTCCTCCACCGTCTTGTGAGTTTTGGCATGGATTCATCAAGATGCCTTCAATTTCTGGTGTCAGATCGTTGACATGCTGAGAGAGACTAACACCTGTGAGTTTGTGTATCCTCAGTCCTAAGCAGTTACTTCCACTGATAAACAAAATGATCTTTACAGCTGCCTCTCACTCAAGACACAATACATGGCTGGGCTCTGATATGCCTTCTGTTCTTTGGAAGATCATGTGCAACTTTACAGAGAAACTAGTGAGAAGCATGAACAGGTCTCTCCAGAGTCCATTTTGGTGCTGAACCTGGTGCCCTCCTGTGAAGGCAGCTCTGGCACTATCTCGGTATGCACCAGAACCTATCGATTTCTAGGGCATCAGGTCCTCACCTGAGAGGTCTGGAGATGGATTGCTCATCAGATGTTGTCTGCTGTTGGGAAATGATTTTTTTAATCTTTCTTGTTCATACTATGATGATCTAGCAGTAACATGATCTAGCTTTGAAGCTGATCCTGGAATTGGGTTCACACTGATTTGAGGGCTATCCTTCATTTCTTTGATGTTAAGAAGCCTCTTTCTTTTTTTTATATAGAAAGGGTTAAACCTGTCTGGCACTCTTATGGCTGTTTATGCCCCAAACTGACATTCAAAGCAACAACAGTCTCCCAAAGCTTTTTGGGAGGCCTCTGGAGCAGAGGCATTGTGAACCATCAGAGCTTGGAATACAAAGATGACCACTCTGAGAACTGGGCCTATTCTTGATATCTTTGAACAGACTGGCAGAGCTCTGTCCTTGCCATCAGTAGGCACACATCGAAAGTACTCAATAGGGAAGTTTTGTAGTTGCTGCCTTCAGGAAAAACTGAAAGACTCACTTCAAAGTGAAAAGATAGGGAAAAATACTGACTTTGTGTACCTACTGTGTGACTATATGTACTGTGTACCCTTGAAAATAGAAATGGAGCTAGTTTATCTGCTAATCTCAGATCACTGAAATGTTGTCTACATGTACATTTACTTTGTGCCCTCGTTCATCTCTGTTTTGGGACAACATTCAACAACAAGTATATTAACATTCAACATTTTGATGCGGAAACTCTTTACTCCTTGCTTCTTTCTGAGCTGCCACACATCCTTTTCATCTGTTTCTGAACATGTAGAGGTAGCAGTTCTGAACAATGTCCAGAATTCAGCATCCTTTGTCAGTTGTCTGTAAAATTCATGTTGGGATTTTCTGTGATATCTTAGAAAATTTCAAGTGTAGAGTCCTATATATAGCTCTGAGGAATAGATCTGTAAGTGCAATTAGTTGTCTGCAAAGCCTGATTAAAATAGAGGCAGTGAAATAAAAATCTATAAGATTCCCCTCTTTAGAGGGAAAAACAGAAGTGTAAGCACTTTAAGAAATCGTAAAATGATTATGCAGTGTCCATTGTGCTCAGTGATCCCCTCTAGTGCCTGCAAAGCTGATTAATTTATTAAAATAAACTGGGCTTGCTCTGACCCTGCAGTTACAAAGCATGGCAGACTGCCTGTCATTTGTGAGCATGCAGATGTCTTACTGGGACAGCAAGCAGCTGACCTTTATCTAATTGTTAGGTTGTGAGCTGTCTTACACACAGGAGAGTCGGATTTACGGTTTGGAAATGAGGTTAGGGTTTTGCTCCTAATGTAGTACATTTTATTAAATGGTTACTTTTCTATTCAATGTATATTTTTCTGTGGGGTGGAGAGTTAATTAAAATATCCTGCTTTAGGAGAAAGAGTATTAGCGACAGTCTGCTTGTATGTGTTTTTAGATCACGAAGGAAAGCTTGCTTTGGATGTGCCCTTTCTATCCACCCGTCCAACTTTAC
The DNA here is from genome assembly GCA_034782735.1 of Sagittarius serpentarius. Taxonomy (NCBI): domain Eukaryota; kingdom Metazoa; phylum Chordata; class Aves; order Accipitriformes; family Sagittariidae; genus Sagittarius; species Sagittarius serpentarius. The sequence continues at coordinate 3,729,153 of JAVKLA010000061.1, forward strand.
TTCGTTATCCGCAATCCCACCCGGTCACATGACTTTGGTATATCCAAGATCAAGATTTGGAATTACAACACAACAACTCCCAGTGTAAGTAGTCTTTTCTCATCTCCTCTCTTTGTATGCTCTGCCTTGCCTAGGGAAACTCAGTTTGATCTTCTTTCTGAAAGTATGAAATAAAAGTAGATACCATTTTCTCTAATAAAATAGGGAGCTAGGAGGGGTCCATATCTACTATGAAATTTGCTTTTGTCTTAATTGTAAGTGGTAGCAGTTGTAAGTGTTAACGCATTTTCTTTCGAAGCTGTTAAAGATCTCTAAAGACCTAATAAAAGGCTTGCATATTCTGTCACTTAATCCCTTACTGTGGTGAGAAATAAAGATACAAAGGTAAGTGCATATTAATATTCAGGACTTTCAGTTGTTTTATCACAATATAAATAAATATGAGTTTAAATATGTGTTTTCTCATGTATATAAGTACGAATAGGCTGACTGTTGCTTGATTTTGGTTTTGTCACTTTAGTTAAAATGTATACTAACTGTGTGTTCATAATAAAACAAGTTATCTAGTGTTACAAGAGATATCTCATGGCAGATGGTCTCTTGTTTGTGTGTTTGAATGTCACCATGAAAATTATTCTTGTTTGTACACTGCAATGTTAAGAAAAAAATCCCAGGTACTGGATCAAAGAGGATTTGCTGTCCTGGATTATAAATAAGAGGCTTTATGCCTCTGGTTTTGCTCTCATCCACGTTCTTACATAAGCACACATGGTAATTTATACATATGGAAATGGCCATGGAAGGGACAGCTTAAATATAAATCATGTTATAGTAAATTTGTTTATTTTCTGGAATTTTAATAGCTTTTTCCATTAAAATGTGTGCTACAGAACGTTCCATCATCATTAGAAAGTGTGAAAGGGACTGCTGTTTTTGGAGGTAATAGTATGATTTGTTACCAAACCTATTGAATATAATGCAGGAAATACACATAAATGTATTTCTGTGTTTCAAGGCACTGTTTTTTAATAAACCACTATAAGGCAAGCTGTAAAATCCATTAGGAGAATAATCCCATGGATTTTGGGGGCAGTGCAGCAGTCTACACTGTGACTACAGAAATGTCTCATTATCCTTAAGATGAAAGAATAATACAAAACAGTTCTGTCTAATTCTGTAATTCGTCATGAGGAAGTTTTGTTTGAGAAGTAGAAAACTGAAAAATAGAATTAGCTAACAATTTTCTTCCTGCTAATGTAAATCCAGAGCCAGATTTCTGTGTAGTTTTTTGGTAATCATTCTAACCTCCTTCTTTCCCTCAAAAACCACGTGAGAGGTGCCCAAATACTTCTTAAAAAAACAGGCAAAAAATTAATTCAGGCCAGTACTTTTGTATGTTTGGGTTTTAGAACTTGAGTCTGTAAGTAGAAAAAATATATCTGAAGGAAGCTGTAAAAGTTAGATTACATCATTGTCATAGGTTCCTTGATTCACTGAATTGCAAGGAAGGTCTCAGAGAATGCTTCCTCTTGCCTTTATTTACTTCAGATGAGGTCTGCCAAAAAGGAGGTCATTTTTAGTCTGCAAGAAGAGATCAAGTGTAAGTAAGGGCAGTCCTTTTCAAGCTCGAAATACTCAGGCGTTTTGTAAATACTTGATACAGCCTTGAAATTGCATCATTACTTGATGCTATTAAAACTCTTTTCATAACATCCAATGTAATGTCTGTTGTATGTTTTCACAGTGGCATTAATACTTAAATGCATGAAGGTCTTAGTTGCTCTCCAATTGGATTATTTTCTTCCTCAAGCAATTGCCTATATGCGTGTTTCTCGTGTGTGTATATTCATATCCATTCTCTTGAGTTGGAGATTTTTTTTAGTGCTGGACTACAACTGGAGTGCATTGCCTGTAAGGATGCAGCAGCTTTGTTCCAGCAGAGTTAGGTTTATAGAAGAATTTCTTTCTTCTGGTTCTTGACTTCTTTTCTATTGCTCTTTCTTTTTCACACTTCTGTGAGAAGTCAGGCAGAGGCAACTTCAAGTCCTCTGTCCAGGTGTAATTCACAGAAAAGCACCTCTGGTTTTAAGCTTTGTCCTGCATGCACAAATATCACTGAAATGGCCAGAAATACCATCCTTGTTGCCTCATTGGAAAGCACTATCCCAGCAGGCGCTCTCTGAGGGCTGAAGGTGCAAGCTAGGAAGGAACATCAAGAGAAACTGTAGATCAAATCTTTCTTTTTTTTCTCTATGACGTTACCATACCTACTTGCTTGTTATGAGACATTGTGTCATTCTAATTACTCTTCCAGGAGGGAAAAACCTGCCTGGGATGAAGTATTGAGTGTTTACAGCGTGGCTTCTTGATGGAATTACTTATGAGGAAGGGATTTCTCCAACCTCCTCATGCTCGAGGAGAGTTAAGCAGTGGTGCTAGGGAAGCTAACCATTCTGTCAATCTTTCCCACCACATCTGATCCCTAAGCAACAGAAGCTCAGAAGAGAGGTGGGAGAGAATGAAAAAGAACAGTTCTTTGTCTTATTTCTGCATATGTTTGTTCTTGGAGTCCCCGAGATCTGTTCATATTTTTCTTCCCTGAGCCTCAGTTTGCTTAGAATTTTGGTGCAAGAGATTTTCAGTAGCTCTTTTACTGGTTCTTCATGAATAGATGGTTCTTCTGAGCTGTCACTGTCAGCTGTTATTAATGCGTGCCCTAGTTCAGTCTGTCTCTGTTGTCCTAGAAATGTCTGTAGCTTTGGCTGGTTCATCTTGATACAGTCCAGACACCTCTTTTGCTTCCTACAATAGCTGTCCCAGACATTCCAAAACATCAGAGAATCGGAAGTCATTTCCCACTGACTGGAATAGTAATTTTGAAGTGACTGTCCCTTTTCTGTGCTTGACTGTCCCTCATTCAGGGGTAATAAGCTCCACCATCTCATTTTGTAATGTTTTCTCTATCTACCTGTCCTCCTCCAGTACTGGTGGGTGGAGTGGGATTCATTTCAAAACATGTTGTTCTGAAGAGGTTGCTGATTTTAATTTAAAAAGATTAAATTGACAAATACTTTTCAAAATATACATGTGTATATTTCTGTGGTTCCATGCAGTTTGTGTCTGTTCCCAGGTAAAAATACAGAACTGAGGTCTGAGTATTCCTAACAGCAGTAGAGGCTAGGATATTCTGTAGAAATGTTGCAGTTATCCCAAATTCAACTGTGAATATCCAATATCTCCAGCATTAAAGGAGGACATTAACAGTGCAGACATACAGAGATTCAAAAAATAACACCACTGGGGCATCCTGATGTTCTTTCTCTTCCCCATCATAATTTCAGGCAAAGCCATGTAGTTGGTTTTTAATATATATAATTATTAAAGTGTTTTGATCCCCAGTTAGATTAATTTAGCAGTGCCCTTGTTCAAGGGGAAAAAATATCATGGTTTATGGCCAAATGCATCAGTACAGACATATAGCGCTTTACGATACTCTAGGAGTAACACAGGCAGCCATGACATAATGGCCAATTAAACTGGGTTTACAGCTGTTCTCTGAGAAGTTAGTGAAGGTTATCTTTTTCTATCAGGAATGTATCTCGCATTTCTACACCTACTCCCCCCCCTCAACTGCAGCTTTCTTGTTATGCCTACATCTTCTGTTTTTCCCCCTGTGTAGGTTCATATGACATTTTTTGCCTCATACATATTATTATTTGGAAAGCAGTAGAATGGAAGCTATAAAGACTTGTAAGCTGTAAAGAGTGCATGCAGGAGTGAAGAACTGGAGACACTTGTACTTAAAGGTGAAAGGAGTAACTGGTTTTGGCTGGGAGTGGAGAAAAATTTAAATCAGTATTCAAGGAGAACTGACAGCCAGGAGATGAGCAAGAGGGATGAAACTGAAAAGTCTTACTTTCATGAAAAGCTTCTCAGTTTCCGTGAAAATAAGGAAAGAACAGAGAGTCTTTAAAGACTCCACCTGATGGACACATTACTGAAATTTAGAGGGCAGAAAGGAGATGGATTTTGTCTCATCTTCTATATTTTCTTTGAAGATACCAGTATTTTTGTCAAGAGGGAGAAAAGGTTAGATGGAAATGATAAAGAGGATAGAAAGAACATTAGTTCCAACTTCAGTAGAATGAAAAAATCAGATTTTAGTGGGTGCCACAGAAAAGGAGAACATAGAGATAAAGTTGTGAGTGGCAGAGTTGTGTCTGGCATAAAGGCCTTCTATTTAAAAGGCTAGTTAAGTGTTGGAATAGGCTATCAAGGCAGATTATTTGAAAACTGTTAAAAGCAGATTTCTTCACAATGGTGTGTTATTTTACTTTCTTCAGTGGAAAGAGATGGACTAGATGATTTATTTTTTTTTATGTCCTTTCCAGGCCTGTATTTCTGTAACTCTTTTTGACTCTAGTGGCTTTGATCTGGGTGGTTGTTTGCTGTGGAACATGTTGTGGAAGTGGTGAATCTTAAAGATGCTAAAGCAAAATGTGCTTCTGGAATTTATGTCTTGATCAAATATAATTATACTTAATCTAGGCTTCTCTGCTGAAGCTTTTCTAAATATTTAAGCCTTGTCAGCTGAAGTGGTTCATAGTAGTGCCTAGCAGCATTTTTAGTCCTTTTAAATAAAATCTTAAATATTCCACAGTATTTGTCAGTTGTTTGAGCTTTTGATTAAAAAGTGTTGTGCTGGTTTTGGCTGGGGTAGAGTTACTTTTCTTCATAGTAGCTGGTACGGGGCTGTGTTTTGGATTTGTGCTGAAAGCAGTGTTGATAACACTGGGACGGTTTTGTTACTGCGGAGCGGTGCTTACCCAGAGCCAAGGCCTCTTCTGCTCCTCACCCTACCCCACCAGCGAGCAGGCGGGGGGGGCACAAGGAGCTGGGAGGGGACACAGCCGGGACAGCTGACCCCGACTGACCTGAGGGACATCCCACACCTTATGACGTCATGCTCAGCATATAAAGCTGGGGCAAGAAGGAGGAAGAGGGGGACGTTCGGAGTGAAGGCTTCGTTTGTCTTCCCAAGTCACCATTAGGTGTGATGGAGCCCGGCTGTCCTGGCGATGGCTGAGCACCTGCCCGCCCATGGGAAGTGGTGACTGAATTCCTTTTTGTGCTTTGCTTGTGCGCATGGCTTTTGCTTTACCTACCTTAGTAGGTATTTATCTGTCTTCATCTCAACCCATGAGTTTTCTCACATTTACCCTTCTGATTCTCTCCCCCATCCCACTGGGGGCAGTGAGCAAGCGGCTGGGTGGGGCTGAGTTGCTGGCTGGGGTTAAACCATGACAAGTAGTCAAAAGCATGTTACTGATACGGGGTTTTAATCGCTTTCATCTGTTTATTGATTAAGTGTTCAAATGTCAGAGTTCCTGGGCAGTGATATCTAATGCTTGAACAGCTTAACTGAAATCTTCATACTTTTATTTTTGTAGGACCTTGATGTTGGAGCAAAGAAGGTGAAGTTATATGTTGATGAGAACCTTGTATTTGATGGTGAATTAGAGAGACCCTCTGGAGATCTCCTCAGTGACTATAGCACTACAATTGACCTTACAGATCACAAGCAAGATATCCCTGCATATTCTTCAAATGAAAGGAAAGCAGTAAATGCACCTGGAGTCACAGAGGAGAAAGCAGGCCTACATTTAAAATGCTTACAGTCAAACAATACTTCACTAAACTGGAAGTCTCTGCCAGAAGAAAATCTTCTTGAGCATAACATGAACTCACTCAGCTTTACAAAGAAAAATTTGTCTGAGTTAGAGGATGATCTAAAAGTGGTACCATCTCACGTTTGTACAAAAGATACCAAAGAGAATGCAATGGTACAAGCAGTTACGGACCATGTTCAATGTGATGATGAACTTACTTTGAGCGAGCAAATGGAAAAGCTAACAGGAAGAAAATTGTCTGATTCTACGGGTGCAATTCCTTCTTGGTTACAGTCATCTTCCCAAGTAACAGAGAATAATCAAGTCACTTCCAGTAAGCAGAAGCCTCCCTGGCTTGCTACAGAACATTGTTTAGGCTTGAGGTTTCAAACACAGTCAGATGGAATCATGAAAAACTTTTCAGATCTGACTAATGAGGATATCAAATGTCAGCGAAATGAACTGGGAAGATCCAGTAGTAGAAATGTAAATGGAGATGAGAGATCACAAATGCTAACCAGAAAGGATGGTGATGTGGGCTTGGACATGTCGGAGCAACTTTCTAACAAAAATTGCTGCAGCTTACAGTACCCTACAAGTAAAAGGAGAAGTGTCAGATGTGTAAAAAAGGTGGGATTAAACACTATAAATCTTGGAGAAGATGATTCTGCTCTCAAAGGTAAGAGCTCACAACAGCAACCGTAGTGCAAGTGCTGACATGTTCTCCATTTTGCAGAAGCACAGAATCATTTAGGTGGGGAGGGACCTCTTGAGATTCCTGGTGGTATAGACAGGGGGATTTTAGTCTTGCTATTTGTAGTATTCAGTTTTTTTCATTCATACTATGACAATGCTCAGAGTCTCCTTATCCTATACCTGATGTGAAATGCTCTTTTTCTGAAAAATTTACATTCTGAGTTAGTGTTTTTAAATTTATTTGGAGAAGATTGAAGAGTAAATTTCAGTAAATTATATTCTATAAATTGACAGTCCTGCACACAATCTGCAAAAAGATAAAGAAGAATGTGACCTCAAGATAGTGAGTAAATTTACAGTTTATTTGTGTAGTAAGTTTGTGTCTTTCTCAGTGAGAATATATGCTGAATATATTAATTCATAGCGAATGGAATACTGTCCTTATTTTTCCTTCTCCGCTCTTGACATTACATATCTCTTTCAAACCTCTCCCTCAGACATCTCTGCTTATTTATGAAGAGTTTTCTAGTAAATTCTAAAAGGCTGTTCTCTGCTTCGTGTTTTTGATTATCCTTGTCATTCTTCTCCAAACCCTTTTTTAGTTCACCTGGATCCTGTTGGAGTTGGAGGATCCAGATTTGTGTAGTTGTGTTCTGCCTCTGGCAGGAGCCAACAGTGTGTCCCCAGGGAAGAGTATGAGAATTGGGCAATCTGAAGTTCCTGCTCTCTCCTAACCTCTGGCAATCTATGGCTAAGAAATTTTCTGGGCATGGGGTAGTATTTTGGTGCTTAACAACTGTAAATAACAAAATAATAGAATTTCTTACTCACAAGTTCTACTTGTCTTGCTTTTAACCCAACTTTTTTGGATTTCCATTGCTCAGGATATATTTTTAATCTACCCTTTTCAGTTTCAAGCCATGTGTCACACTGACACTTTTTTTGGACCCTTCATACCCCTTCTTTGGCATTCTGTAATTCTTCAGCATTCAATAACTTGTCTCAAATGAAGAGAGTCTGGCAGAACAAGGACAACAAGGCCCATAGAACTGGAAGAAGAGGTTACAAAAATACAAATTTTGGGAGTGATTTAGCATCAGAACAATTTACATGAAAGTGTAGCTTGTTGTATATTGTATTTGGGTGTTTACATTAAAGTTATGGTCATAAGGGACAGGAAACATGCCTAAATATAGGAATGCCAGTTCAAATTCTACAGCAGGTACTGCATGAATTTTTTGGACAAAGGTGAGGAAAATGATTCTTTCTAAACTTAGAATGTCTGAGTTTTTCCTTTTCTGCCCCTCTGTGGAGAAAACAGCAACTTTATAAGCATATTTGAAATCATACTTCAAAGAAGAAAAAAGTATGGAAGTGGTTGGAATAACTGCCATCTACCCTTCACCCACCCACTCACTGCAGCCCGTTTGCTGTTTCACACATTTTACAGTATCTGTGTTAGATTCAAAACTTGTCAGCATTATGGAAACTGTAAATAAATCCCACCTTAGTAATTTCTGTTCAGTTGTAAAAATGGTAACAATTCAGGAGTTTTAATGTAAACTATGAGATGATTCTAATTATAATGTCCTCTAATTTTGCTCAGAGCGGGTTTTGTCATCTGGTGCTTAAAACTCCCAATATGTGTTTGCCCTGGGAAAACTGCACGCCATCTAGCAGCTTTTGTTCTCTCTGTACTGCACTGTGCAGGGTAAAGCCATCTTCAAAGCGGAGCTGAGCGAGCATTAACAACAGGGAAAGAGTTTTAAATGTTTCCTTAAGAGTGGTGAATTTTAATTGGTACGGGGCTAGGAGAACTGCAGTTTCCCAATAGCAGTATGTGACAAAGGGGAGGCTGCACAAGCTCATGTGCAATGTCACAGCACGCCTTTGGTCACTAAATGAAGAATAACGAGAACAACAGAAATTTGAAATAGCACGTACATGCATACTTGGCTCCAGTTAATGTTGCTATAAAAACAATTTTTCTTTGATAACTGGTTTAATGTGCAAAGGAAATGATGGAAGTAGGCTGATAAAATTTGCAAATAATGTATAATTTTATGAGTTAAGACTGAAGAACTGCACAGAAAGATGAGCTTGAGGACTGGAGTAACAGCAATGGAATGCAATTCAATAGTACTGCTTGCAGGGTCATTTGGGGACTAATAACAAAAAATTAAGTTGTAAGCTGAGTAATCACCAATTGCAAATGACGGAGGAAGAGAAGGATCTTGGTTGAGTAGTTGATAACAGATTGACTATGAAATGCTAGTGTGACGCAGGCGTGGTTATAGCAATGCACTCTGAGGATGTATCAGCAAAGGCATTTCTGTTAGTTAGGGAAATGTTAATATCTCAACACAGGCACTCATGAGACGTCAGTTGGAAAACTGCAGTTCTGATCATCCATTTTCAGGAAAGCTGATTACAAAGTGGAACAGAAACAGGAGAGAGCTTTTAGAATGATTTGGGAAATGAAGTGTGTGATTGCAGCATGGAAATATGATTGCTATTTATAACTGCAGGGAGTAAAAATGAGATTAACACAACAGAGGGAGGAGAAAGTTTTGTGGTGTTTTTTTTTTTTTTTCAAGCTAGTGTTGCCCCAGAATGTAGTTTACTAAAGTTTTGAGAAAAACTGTAGGGTGTGTGTTGCCATCAGAAGCAGGACTAGGGACTTGGTGATTCAAGACACCCCTCCTAAACCCACAGGGGAGATGCATGTTTGAGGTGTCATTATTTCTGGACTCTGGGATAGCATCCATCGTACAATCCTCTCAGGCATGCAGAATGCTGGGAATGCGTCTGTAACATTTGCAAGCAGGATACTCTCTATCTACATGCAGAGTTTACTGTTCACATGGCTCCAATAAAAATAGTAAATTTTAGATTCTAAAAAAAGTGCCAAACCCTGTAAACCTTCAGCCATTGACCTCTGCCTTTGGGCTGTTCTCTGCTTTCCTTTCAGAGCTCTACTTCTGTTGTCACTCCTTAATGTAGCTAACTAACCTGTTGACCTCCCATTGAAGATCACTCTTATTGAACTGCTGTAGAAGTGCTTCAGAGTTGTTATCTCTGTACTGCTTGAAGTACTTAACATTAAAAAAAAAAAAGTTAAAAAAAGAAAATACCTCCAAAACAAGGAAAGCCAATGGATGTCAAATACTCTTCTGTACATGCTCATTCTGAAATTTTCAAGCTTTGACATTTTAAAGTGGTAAACATATATACAGTATCTTCTTCAGGTAAATTGTGAGGCTCTGGGAAGTACTGTTTGGGATCACCCACCCCATGAGTATCCATATGGACAATGGTTTGAACAAGAAAATGACTTACAAATATCTGATGTTCTCTGAAATATGTACCTTTGCTTCCTATCTGTATTTCCCTTGCGCAGTAAGGAGGAATGGCCAGGTTGGTCTCCAGCCTTTCATTCTGGAAGACAACCCTCTTTCAGGTAGTTTCCCATCTGCTTTAAAATTCTTATTTTTCGCTCTCTTGTCCCCAACGTAAATGATTATTGGCCACAGATAGATTAGGAACATTGCCTCTTTCCCAGTGTTTCCAAAAACAAAGCTAAAAGTTAGTCTTGAGCAGCCTTTTGGGAAAACATTATTTTGCATTTTACGGCAATTGGCATTTATTCTTGATAACCATTTGTTTTAGTATCCACTCAAGGACATTGTACAGAAGTAAAATCTAGCCCATGGGCCTGTAATTGTTTAGTACTCCACTTGCTTTTCTTCATTTATTTGAAGAAAATACATAAGTGACAGCTTAATTGAAAATCTTTGTTATTATCTGCTCTTAATTGTTTTGAGATGGAAATTAAGCAGCTCCCCAGTGCAATCACAAGGAGAGCATGCTTTGCTCCCTCTGGGCCCCTCTAATTCGTAGTCTCCACTGCGTTCCCAGTAGATACTTTGTCATTATCCCCCTTCTATGTCTCACACTTGCTGAAAAGTGAGAAAAATGTTTGGACATTACCTGCACAGAATGCGATGCTCACTTCATCCTCCTTGTATGCTGAACCTACTTCTTTTCTCACCACTTGTCTTTATATTCACATGGGTGATTTTGACAGGAAGCACTAGCTTTTCTCTGTAGTGCTTTAGAAACTTAGCCAGTTCAGCCATTTCCAACTGTATGAAAGATCTGCAGAAATGCAGACAGATGATTTAAACTATTGTGACAGCCACACAATAAGTATCACTGGGTGTCCTGGTTTCAGCTGGGATAGAGTTAATTGTCTTCCTAGTAGCTGGTACAGTGCTGTGTTTTCAGTGTGGTA
>JAVKLA010000061.1:3739911-3806584 GCA_034782735.1 Sagittarius serpentarius
CCATCCCACTGGGTGGGGGGGAAGCGAGTGAGCGGCTGCGTGGTGCTGAGTTGCTGGCTGGGGTTAAACCACGACACTGGGGAAAACCCCAATTTCTGTAACTGTTGAGTCAAGAATTCACAGTCTCAAACTTAGTTGCATTTTGTACCTTGGCATGTGCTCTGCTCTTCAGTAGTTAAGTGATTGTTTTTGTTATGTCTAAATGGGGAAGGGAAATTGGGACATGTAGCCTTCATAATAGGGAGGCAATATTAAAGTGCTACTATAACAGAATTTCACAGTAAGGGCACACGAATATGACCAGCATAATTCTGGAAAGTCTATGTTGTAGTGGTTTGCTTCCAGTGCTGTTTATACATTAAATGTCTATGTAATGTTGTTTTCAGATGAAGACTTTTCTATCAAGGACATAGCAACCTCTAGAGCAAAGTGGCACAATGAACAAGAACACACTCTGCAGGAGTCCTGGAACTCCTTGGTAAAGTTTAATTATTCCCATCGTGGCCGAATCTCTAACATGGATTTTCAAGGGGATATCTTTGATGAGTTTCTCCATCAACAGAAAATCAACCGGCCTGGAGAATATCAGCAAATGAGAAAAGACGGACTACAAACACTACCAAAAAGGCAAGAAGAAGAAAATTCTGTGGAGGCACATGATGGAAATGATTTTAAAATTCCTGTTTTACCTTATGGGCAGCACTTAGTAATAGACATTCAAACAACATGGGGAGACAGACATTATGTTGGTCTTAATGGAATTGAAGTTTTCAGTTCTAAAGGAGAGCCTGTTCAGATTTTGAAAATAACAGCTGAACCACCGGATATAAATATTTTACCAGCTTATGGCAACGATCCCAGAATAATAACCAACCTAATTGATGGGGTAAATCGGACGCAGGATGATATGCATCTCTGGCTAGCACCATTTACTCCTGGAAAACCTCACTTTATCTTTATTGACTTTGTGAATTCTTGTCAAGTAGCTATGATTAGGATTTGGAATTATAATAAATCTCGCATACACTCTTTCAGAGGTGTGAAAGACATTATAATGGTGTTAGATGAACAATGCATCTTTAAAGGAGAAATTGCGAAAGCTTCAGGAACCTTGTCTGGAGGTATGCCGTCATTTCTTATTTTCTTCGTAGAAACAGCATTACAATACAAACACATACATTCAGCTTGTTTGTTATCACTTTCCACTTCAAAGCAAGCTGGCACTTTGTATGGTATTTAGTCCTTTTAGTTTCAAAATGTAATGCAAAACCCACCAATGCCTTCAATGATACTGTGAATTTTAGCAGCATGTAGAGCTAATCTCTGTTCTTAATGATGTCTTAGCAACAAGACCGTATTTCAGTAACATCAGATAGTCACTAGACATTTAAAAGTTGCAGATTTTTACTTGTTTTCACAGATCCGGTCTTTTGGAAAAGGTGATGGAGAAGCTTTTTTCCCATTTTCTTTTGTATGTATTTGAAATTTGACCAAGTTCTCTAGGTTTTTCTGCTGTGCATTATGAGTTTGAGAATGAACATACTAATTATATCAGTAGTCAGTATCAATTTACCATATATTATCTTTAAACACTACTGCAAATTAAATGTAAAGAAGGAGTGAAAATAGTTTTTATCACTCTATATATTCTTTTGTATGGTTTCTCCATTTAATTCTGTATGTTGCCTTCAGCTCCAGAGCACTTTGGGGATACTATATTGTTCACTACCGATGATGATATTCTTGAAGCTGTATACTGCTATGATGAGACATATGATGGAGAAATGGAAAATGCCAGCTCCTTGAGATATGAAGAAGAGCTAAAGAGGCCAACAACTGCTGATAGGGAGGGAGATGAAAGACCTTTTACACAAGCAGGGTTAAGAACAGAGGATCAACAGGTAGGGGCCTCTATGTTCAGAACTCTCTACAAATGTCTTCAAGAAACATGACACAGAAGTAGTAGACACTGATTTCCATGATGGAGTAAAGCTCTGCAGAGGAACTAATACAGCTGTCTGTCTATTTTGAAGACCTCTTTTCTCACCAGCTCAATAATTTATGCCATTTTTTAAAGCCCAAAAGGTCCTCCAAATTTTGGTTTCCCTGATTAATTGAGAAGACTACAAGGAAGACTATACGGGATTGTGTATATATATATTTTTTTCTTTACTTACTTGGATGGAGATTAGAGGGAATTCATTTTGATTTAGGTACTCCTGAAGGTTTATGCCACTGTCAGTGATTTTTACCATGCAGTTATTCATGTAATGAGTAGCTGTGCTCCCTGTCACTCCAAACCAAAGATTTTCCCATATTTTCCACATAGAGTATATTCTTACTTGTTTCTTCCTCCAGAAATTAAATATCTCACATGAGAAGGATCTCCCCCTCTCAACCATCCCCTTATTTTTTCCTTTCTTTTTTTGACTAGCATCTCCACAGGTCTGTGTGCATTTTGCAGCGTAAAAATGCCCCTTTACTATTCCATACAGTAGGTATATTACTGCTTCGAGGAAGGGTGTATTTTCAAGCACTGGTGTCTTGTCTCATACAATTCCATCCTAACAGTCTAGTGTCTGAGCAAAGATCCTGGAAGATTTTCTGCTTAAAGTGGTGTGGGGCAGTCTTTGACCTGATTTCCATCAAATCTACCTTCTTAGAATCTTCGTGAGCACCCACTGTTGCTTCAGTAAGGTTATCTTTTTCTAGGGGACACGCTCTTACTTGTAAGTCTGTGAGGAGATCCAAAGCTGAATCAATCCAAATTCCAGGTGGTTCAGCTAAAGTGCTCCCAGTGATGTATGTTTCCTAATGAGCCTTGTGCTTGAGCTCAATGAGCTCAAGGCTGTCAAGCCTTCCTGTTCTGTCTTGCCCTCTTCTCCTGGTGGCTTATAAGACAAAGGGAAATGTCATGACATTGGAATTTGATCTCGCTGTTAAAATCATGAGTCAGTGACTCTAACCCTTTGACTTCTCCGGTGCTAGGTAACACTAGCAACAGTAATTTTGGTCCCATCTTTGCTTGCGATATCTTAAACTGTTCACAGACACCTTATGCAGTGCAGGATCTCATAAACACAAATTGAAGTTCACCTTTCTTTTCTTGATCACTTGTTTATTGTGAGCATTCACCAGGACCTCTTCCACTGCAGAAGCCTAGACCTGGACCGTCTGGTCCTTACTCAGAGCCTCTGCCTTTTATTTTGCTGTTCATCTGTGATGCTTTTCATACTCCTTTTCTAACTCTGAAACATGCTGTATCAGTGATGGAATAACAAAAGCTATTGTGACTGAGCCACTGGTCTCCCTGTCATTCTGTACTTGCTGGTACCACCAAGATTTTGTAGATGGATGCTTATGCTATCAGAATGATACAGATCTACTGGATGATTTGTCTTCACCAGCATAATGTTGTCATTCAGACTTGTATTGGGTTTGAACAGTCTCTACCTGTTGATCCCTTTTTTCCCGTAGCATGTTCAGTGGATGAAACAGTGTTTTACTGCACTGACTACAGAGTTTTTCAAAAGCACTTACAGAAGTGTCTGACTTTCTTGTCAATATTATCCATGGTCATCTGTCTTGCCATGAATTCAATGATACTTAACATGTCAACTTTTGTAGCAGGTCAGACCTGTAATGAGTGCACTTGACTCAACTCTGACTGTGGCCAGTAGAGGATGCCTAGGGAGAACGTAAGAATAGAGCAAACATGCAGTAGTGTTTATCTGAAACACTCATCCAGCCCTTAGAAATTTGTCTCACTAGGACTTTTTGACTTAACCTCTGTGTTTAGTATCCTGCCATGGATTTTTATTGTATTAATTCATCCAGTAGCTTTTTGAAACCACGTGCACTTTTACAACTTAAAATGCTCTGTGGTAAGTTTCCCAGCTTAACTTGCATAGCACAAAGAACCTATTTCTGTTTGTCTTTGGGTTCATGTAATGTCCCCTAGTTTTTGTGTTGGAAGAAACGAAACAATTATTCCCCATTACCTTCTTCAAGCCACTCAAGAGATTTATGCCCCTCTGATACAATCTCTTCTAAATCTCTCTTTTTCAGAATGGTTAGTCCTACTTCAGTTATTCCTCACATGGAAGGTGCTATACAGTATGGTCAGGTGTAGGAGCATGTTAATACTTTCTACTTTTCATGGCTTTTCCAAAAACTCGTGTGCTATGGTGGTATTTTGTTCTAGCCATAAGGATCTAAGAACACAGGTAGGACAATGTTCACAAGCAGAAGTAGTTGAAATAGTAGAATATTAGACCATATCTGAAAGAAGATAGTGGACACCAGTGGAATGAAGGGATCTGAGTAGCCAAGAAAGGAGGAAGAGGGAGAAAAGAGGTGATAAGGTGGCTTGGCACAGATGGTTTACAGCCTGCAAGGGCTTTATTCTGCATTCTATAAAACCAGTAGCTTTATTGTGTCCATGGGTTTTGATATTCAGTAGAGTTGCAAATTTTAATTCCCAGGCTGGTCTTTTAAAGTTGTTCTGAGGAAAAGGCATCACACATCAAAGGCAGAGTCACTGTTTTGTGAGAAAGGTACCCCAAATAGGAGGGGTTTTCTCCACCTTCTGTAGGTTATCTGTGTGTCTTTTTTTCAGTGTCCGGTTCTTGTTCAGTTTCACCTGCTTAATTACCACAAGGACAGTTGCTACTACATGAAGTATATTGCAGTCTGGGAAGATACACATATAAGATCCAGGATGTCAGTGGTTATACTGCAGAGATCTAATACAGAAGTAGGAGAAAAGCATTGACAAGTCTTTTATTTTTTTTAGGCACAGTGTAGGTCCATTTGATGTATTCTGGATCATAGGAAGCCTACTTCTAATGTTGAATGAAACTATAGAGATGGAGTCTGGACTTCTAATTTCCTATTTGGCTTTTTGACTACTAATGAGGATTCAGCTAATGTTTTTGTAGAACTTCCTTACAATAATGCCAAGATTTCATTCTAATCTGCTATTATTTTGTTTGGAGCCCAATACCACATATGTAAAGTTAGGATTGTTTTCCTCATGTGTAGCATTTTTACATTTACCTACAGTGAACATAATTAGCCATTTTATCATGCTCACTCAATGAAATGAAGTCTAACTGCAACCCTTTGCAGTTGTCCTTTGTCTTTACTACCCTAATTGCCCCAGTATAATCAGGAAATTTTGTCATCTGTTTATTCACTTTCTGGTGTGCTATGTTGAATAGCATGGGCTATTATTAATTAGTATTGTCAAAAAATAAATGCAAACTTTTGGACAAGTTTGCTTGTTTGTTCTGCCCCTTGATTCTTAAGAAGAAATTGTGGTGGTACTCTCTGAGGTCTTAACTTCCTTCCAGACTTCGTGTCTCTGCAACGTATTTGCAACATGTTGCAAGTATAGCATATTATCTTTTGCTAATGGCAGTCTGCAGGTAAATAAGAGTGACTTAGGAATTTCAGTCTCTTTTGAGAATAGGTAGCCCACACTACGGGGTCTCCCATTTAACACTTCTATATGCACTAACAAAAAAACCCCCAACTAATAGTTCTGACTTTCTAAGATCCATATGATCTTCTACATTTTGGGGCATGTTTTCCATTATTTGCAGGACAGCCTGGGTGGTGAGGCAAAGGGGAGATTGATATACAAAAGACTGGATGTAAAAACAAACAAACAAACAAACAAAAAACCCCAAGGAAACAGACAACAAAACCCCCCAAAACCCCCCACTTCATACAGTATGTCGGTAATGTATATATGATATGCATGTTCATTGCACCTGTTGATTTACTTCTTAGGTTCAAGAGCCAGACCCTCTCTCTGAATGTATACCCAAAGAATCAGGAATATTTACTGGAAAATGTAAGTTCTTACATTTACTTTTTGCTTAACCACCCACCCCCCGCAACATGTTATCAAGGAGGATCTGGTTTGTCAGAGCTGTACAGACGTTTGTGACAGATGTCAGGTCTAGAATGAAGAAGACTAATAGAATACTTAAGGCAGAATCTTTGTTTACTATGGCATTTAGAACATTATATCGTAACAGTTGGCTTTTAATCTCAGAAGAATAACACTAGCCATTTGCCTAGTCCCTGAATAGGATTTGTAATAGCTGCGTCCCTTACCCAGTAATTCTCTCCCAATCCTATGTATTTATGTAGACTGACTGAATTTCTCAGATCGGATTGACAATAGAAACCCTACAGCAAAGCTAGACCAGAATGTTATATCCATACGTAAAATACCCGATTTCTTTATCTTGTACAAAACCAACTCTCTATGAGCCTTTAAATTATTGTCCATAGACCTTCTGGATGGCCCAGAAGTTTCAGTACCAGTTCCTGGTCCTTTGACCAGCTCAAAAGAAATTGGGTTCCTGGGCCTGGCATAAAGTCTTTAGCAAGCTGTGATGTGCTTTCTGAAAATATACTGACCACATATCTGTGAACTATACCTATGATCTGTGATCTGTGATCTATGAACTGTATCTGGATCTGTGAACTTTTATCTATGAACAAGTCTACAATCAATTCATATCTGTGAACTTAAGATGCCTTTCCCTCCTCCAGTTTCTCAAAGTGGGTGAAAAAGATAGTGAAGGTGTGATTCAGAGCTCAGCAGATGCAGTCTGTCACACTGAAAAGATGTTGTTAATCAGCTGATTGGACTAACTTGTCTCTACCAGACAAAGAGGTCCTGATTTCCATGAGTTCTTGCAGGGAAAGAGCTGGAGAAAGCTAGTTGTATTTAAGGGAGGCTTTCCATGTCTTACGAAACGCAAAAGAAACTCCAATTAATCTCTTACACAGAAAAAAATGCCATAAATTGTTACAAGGGACTATCTTTGTAAATGACCTTGCACAAAAGCAAATAAACCAATTAGAAGCTACAACCTTATTTTTACCAACGACTTTTGCATACCCTGTCCTGCCTGTGCATATTGTTCCTTGTTCTTCTTATTCTGTGGGGTGGTCCCTTAGACCTGGAGTGAACGTCCTCTTGCTTCTTGTTTTGAGAAATTACTGGGAATTGTGCAAATCTTAGGATCAGTACTGCCTTTTTCATCTGGGACTCCTGGTAATAAATTGTGCATGGAGCCACTAAGGATTTGTATCCTTGACCTGTTGTAGGTAGTTTTCATCACTCTTATCCTGCTACCAGTCATGAAGTCAAGGAGAAATAGTGTGATGACGATCACTGATACAAAGTCCAGCTCATGGCTAGTTACTAGACATGTCCCTCAGGGATGAATACTACTATAATCTGCACTGATTAATGTCTTTTTTTTTTAAAGAACTTGGATGGTGGGATAAAGTGCAATCTCAGCAAGGTTGTGGATGATACCAGAGGGGAGTGGTTGATATTCTGGAGGGCAAGGCTGTTCTTCAGAGGGACCTCAACAGGCTGAAGAAATGGTAATCTCATGATGTTACCTAATGTAACCTCATGAAGTTCAGGGCAAATGCAAAGACCTGCATGTGGGATGTAATAACCCATGCCACAGGACAGGCTGGGGGCCAGCTATCTAAGAAAGCACCTTTGCACTGAAGGGCCTGAAGTCCTTGTAAGACCACAAGTTGAACAAGAATCAGCAGTGCAGCCTTGCAGTAAAGGCGGCCAGCTGCCTCCTGGCACGTAAAAATAAGAGTGCAGCCAGCCAGGCAAGTAAAGGGATTCTCTCCCTGTATTTGACACTTGCGAGACCGTATTTGGAGTACTGCGTTAAGTATGGAGCTCCTTAGGACAAAAAGAAAATTGACATACTGGTGTGAGTCCAGGGGAGGAGGGTGACCAAGGTGGTCAGGCAGCTGGAGTACCTGACATGTGAGAAAAGCATTAGAAAGCTGGGTTGGTTTGTTCATCCTGGAGAAGAGAAGGTGAAGGGGAGATGTTCTTGCTGTCTATAGCTGTCCGGAGGGCATAGAAAGGACGGATCCAGGCTGTTCTCAGGCACGGACATAGGATTGGGTTGAGAGGCAGCAGAAACAACAAGGCAGAAGACAGGAATTTCTAACTGGGTATTAGGAAATCTTTTTCACTCTGAGGGCAGTCAAACACTGGAACAGGGGTTGAGAGAGGTTTTGAAATCTGCCAGCCTTGGAGATGTTAAAACTTTCACTGGGTAAGCTCCTGAGAGACCTGATCTAATGGACATGCTCTGAGTTTGGAGTCGGACTAGAGAGCTCCAGAGGTCCCTTCCACCCTGCATCGTTCTGAGATTCTATGAAGGCATTGGCATGGTGATGTGAATACTAAAGCTTGCGTGGGTAGCTGCTTCACCCTATCTTTTCCCTTTTGTTTGAAAATATACTCTGGTTTTGCCTGAGAACTCTTGAACACTTGTACACTAAGCAAGTTTAGTCTTAGCAATGGCCTTAGGAACAGCATCCAATATCAATGTAGCCATAGCTCCAAACTTGTCAGCTAATAGAACTATTTATTTCTCAGTGTCCTTGCAAATACTAATGAGATCTTACACCCAAGTGAATTTATGCGTATATCAAGACTTAGTCTCATGTAAATTGCTACGGCTATTTAGAGGTAATTGGGCTGGATGGCTTACTAGGTTTAATGCTTGTTTGTTTTACAGGGCATCGTGACTACTGGTGCTTCTTTAGACATTATCCAACCTGATTATTTCTGGGCTTCTGTAATGTGCGAAATGAAAGATATTTTTAATTTACAGTGATTAATTTTTATGGAACCTGATCAGATATATAGTTGGAATATAGTAATATATATCTGTTATATCTGTGTATGTTATTTATATTTTTTCAGTAAGGCATGAAATAGGCGGATCTGAAGATACACATACGATCTTTTGTCTGTGCAGGCTTTCTTTCCTATTTATTTTCTGGAGATGCAGGCTAATGAACATTGTTGCTTTTCACTAATGCTGTCCCATTAAAATACTTCCACGTGTCCAGTTCTGACATGAAGATTTTAACTTAGACACATTAGTAAACCAAATTTGTTTTGTGGTTTAACTATGAGTTGGTGTTCTCTAACAATTTATGGATTTATGAGAGAGTGGATTTATATGAATCTGTATAGTCATTTACCTGGCAAAAGATGATAGCTAGACTTCAGACTAAAAGGTCTTCTCTGTGTCTGCATAATCACAAAATCTGTCATGTAACTGCTTCAATGTATCATTGAATTACTGTCAGTCTACAGTCTAAGACACTTGATAACATGCTTGATCAAGAGTTGTATAGTTACAAGTGAACAAGATGTTGGTAGCCCACTAACGGGGTCTAACGCAGATTTACAGAAGATACTGTGCTATTACATGGAGGTAAGCGTGCAGACCAGGAAGCATCCAAATACAGCATATAAAGTTACTTAATCTAAACAAATTACACATCCTGCTAATCCTTGGGGCTTGCATACATGCTTATATTGGCTCCTTACTTCAAACTAGGAAGTATGTATATAGACATATTATATGTATATTCTTTTGTATAGGCCTCCAACTGAATTTTACCATGACCTGGGGAGACTCGCATTACCTTGGACTGACAGGACTTGAAGTGATAGGAAAGAATGGTCGCGCATTAAAAATAAGTACAGAACAGATTTCTGCTTCACCCCAAGACTTAAATGATCTTCCAGAGTACACAGGAGATTCCAGAACATTAGAAAAGTAAGTAGTGAAAGAGTTGGATTGTCCAAGAGTTTTCTGCAGGGCTCTTTTTTTTTTTTTTTCCCCTTTGTGCCTGTTGTTTCTACCAGCAGTTTTGGAGTTTATCAATTTATATGCATTTTCTATCAGACTTTATAAAGTGACAGTATTATGTAAACTTTTATTATGTTAACACATGTTAATGTGAACATGATTTTCATACCATCACTGCTCATTCTTGGATTTCACAAGCTACCCAGGAACAGCTTGTTGTAGAAACATGAATGAGACGTTTCCAAAAGACGATGTTTGAGTTAGGAGATGGTAACATGCCTGTTTGGTATCTCTGCTAAGGACTTTCCAGGCATAAATGTGGGTGTTCTGTAGCATCTGTCTATGCATATGCAGTGATATTTATGCAAGATTTCAGGATAATTTCAAGGACAATTTTCAAGTTAGCAAAGGGTCAGGATGTATTAGGGAATTGCACAAATGGGTAGCATTCTTTTGGCAATTCTGCAGCTTTATTTTTTGTAATTCCAATGAAGTTTTATTCATTGACAAGTATACTTCCTCCAGTTAACTTGTACTTCCTAAATCATAGCAGTATAGAAATCATAGGCTGTAGGTCTAGAGAGAACCTGGCATTTGGTTGTTATTGAAGCTGCATCCTGTTGTTTCCAAGTCACATCTCCATTTTAAAGGGTATTTTCAGTTGTAATCCTGTCCTCTGGCGTGTTTATGGTCTGTGAATAGATTTATGAATTAGGACTTTTCAAAGTCTTTGTTGAGCCTTCCTTAGAATGTTGTATTTATCTACATCTGCACTAACTCTGTTCTTTGTAATTTATGCTAATCTGACTAATACAGATGTCAAGTTTACTTGTGTATAGTTCATTGGTTCTTCTGCCTGTTTGTGTGAAAATCTCTTTTGTAGGCATCGAGATCTAAGAAATCTTCCCATGAGGTCCCCTGTGATAAAGAGATTCTGGTGGTGGAGTCTCTCCGTACTCCACCATGATGAACCCAGATACAAAGAATACATTTAGCTTTTCTGATAGTGTCTTATCTTCTCTGAATGCTCCTTCTACAGCCTAGTCATCTGTTGATCCTGCAGAATTTCTGGCAGGCTTTCTGCTCCTGCTGTATTTGAGGAATTTTATTTATGGTACCTTTTGCTTGCTAGCACTCATACTCTTTTTTGGCCTGTGCATACGCATTTAGCCTTCCAAAGTTTATGATCCTATCAATTTAGGGTTTTTTGATCATTAATTTTGTTGAAAGATGGCTTGAAATACCTTTCTTTATCCTGCCACTGAGCCAAGCTGGCTTTGATTTTTCAAGTCCTCCGTCTTTCTAACATCTTTCTTAGTACGTGGGATACGTTTGTTCTGTGCTTCCAGTATGATATCCCTTAATATTCTCTCTGCTGAATGTAATGATTTGATTTTATTTTGTTGCTCCTTTTTTTTTTTTTGATGTACTTAATAATTTTTGCTTAAGAACCTTTTTTGGCACAAGAAATAGGGGCTTTTTTGGCTTTTGATATTTCTGCAAGCACGTTGAATTTGAGTACACCACAGTGCTCTTCAACTATAGCATTTGGAATAGGTCCTGTGTACTATTCAGGACCAAGTCAAGGATTTTATCTTCTCTCATGGGATCCCTAATCAGTTCCTCTGTGATAGAGTCATTATTCAAGTCTTTTTCTTTAAGGAACTACCAAGTCTGGCACTCATTCTTCCATTAAACTTCTGAATAAATAGTAAGTACGTAGGGCAGTGTACCAAAGTAATTACAGTGGACAGTTAGTTCATATTCTCCCTTACCCCATCTTTGTACGCTGTAGTTTGTGGCAGAATAATATAAAGTCAGGATTCCAAAATGAGGAAATAATGGAATTAACTTTATCAAAGTCAGCCTGAAGTCTGTGCTCTTACGAAAAGACATTGTCATGCTGATAGAAAGCTTTTTAAAAAAGCAGGAATGTGCGTAACTCTGTGCACGAAGAAGGATGTGAATAAACTCTGCTTCTTCTCTGGGTTATCCAGCTGCCATCCAGCTCCTTGTTGGATTCAGTATAGTTGCATTGGCGTAATAACACACCGCAGAGTGCCAGATGTACTAGTTTAGGCATGGCACCATATTAATAAGTTATATTGTGTCTGGGCCTTAGAGTTTTGCCTTTGGTCGTTTTGGTACAAAGGTAGTTGAGCTTTCCTCTGCCTGCCCCTGTTCATACAGGCAAAACCTAAGGATTTTTCTGTTTTTCCTCAAATACACCCAACTAAAGCAAATACTGTTTCTTCTCCCCCCTTTAATTCAACAATTGCATATTATTTTTTATGTTTACTTTGCTTTTTAATTGTATACACATGGGCACAAAAAGCCCTGGAAGCTGGAAGTGGCATCTAGAAAAAAGTTAACACCTAGTAATGTACCTGATTTTCATGAGAAAAGCAAGCTTTGCCTTTTTTGCAGCTAATGAATTTTTCTCTTTGTAGGTTAATAGATGGGACTAATATCACAGTAGAGGATGACCATATGTGGCTCATTCCTTTCTCTTTTGGAGAGGATCATCTGCTCACAATCCATTTTGATAAGATTGAAAGTATTGCAGGGCTTCGCTTTTGGAACTATAATAAATCTCCAGAGGATACCTATAGAGGGGTAAGTAAAAGAAAAGGAGCACTGCCAGCAAAAATATACAGCAGTGCATTGGAAAATTGGTACTGTGATGAATGAATACAGCTGCCTTAATGGAACACCATAAATCTTTCTAGATTGTCTGAGTCTGAATTTTGTGGCAGGTATAATACATTTCTGTCTCCGCAAACAGCAAATATTGAAAAAAAGCCAGAGAGAGTTTAAAGAAATCTTCACAGCTGATTTTTCTAAAAGACACATACAATAGCACATATTATTTTCAAGATACATGATTCTGAAGTGGTATCCTCTCAGTATCTAGTATTTAGGCCTACCATGTGATTCTTTATTTCCTGGAACACAGGGAATGATAGAACAGGGACACTTCTCCAACAGAAATTCTGTTTAGGTAAGTTACAGAAGGCCAGTCAGTCAACACTACCTTTTCCAAGAAGCAAGAAGAGTCTCTAGAACTCTAACGTTTACTAGGGGAAGCTAACATCTTCAAACAGTTTGGCTAAAGTAGTTCAGCTAAAATGGTATAACACACCTCCTTTCTTCTTTTTCCACATTGCTTGTTTTACTTTTTTTTTTAATATTTAATTCTTGGAATTGACTGGCAATTGACATCTGTTGGAGATGATGTTACATTGTGCTGGCACTCTGAGTTTGGCTGTCCCTCATCTCCCTGTTTTTTCGTTGCTGTTCACTGCACAGAAAGTTTATGAATCCATTTGTTTCCAGATTTTCCCCTTCATGTATAACTGTTGCATTCTTGATGTCCAAACTCAGTCAACAGATAAGAAGAAAAATGTTCGTATGTATTACATTAGAGAGAGACAGGACAAAAAGGACCAGCAAAGTTCTGGAAAAAATTCTAGAATTGAAGTTGGAGGCATGGATCCTTCATAGGATTGGGCAAGATAGAGGCAAAAGTTGCAGAACTGCTTGTTTGTGTAAATTTACCTTCTAGGAATTGCTTTAATATGAACACTACATAAATGTGTGGAGAGGTGTTCCCTCTCCACAACAGAGCCCTGGCATCTTTTAATATCAGCGTGGGGGGTTGTTGAGTGCCAAAGACTAGCCAAAGACTCCCAGAGGCCCAGAGAGTAAGATTTTTCATTTAAGCCACAACTGATCTAGAGATTTTAACATATGACACTTGATTTTGTAATACATTGCATTAACCCAACATGTTTGACACATGAAAGGGTTCAGGAGCATGTTGACATGTTGAGTTTACCATCTAAACATATCCCTTGTATAATAACTAGGGTTTTTTTAGTGAAATCTGTGTCCTGGTTTCAGCTGGGATAGAGTTAATTTTCTTCCTAGTAGCTGGTACAGCGCTGTGTTTTGGATTTGGGATGAGAATAGTGTTGATGACACAGTGACGTTTTAGTAGTTGTTGAGCTGTGCTTACACTAAGTCAAGGACTTTTCAGCTTTTCATACTGCCCTGCCAGGGAGGAGGCTGTGGGTGGCAGGGGGGGCCAGAAGAAACTGGGAGCAGACACATCCAGGACAGATGACCCAAACTGGCCAAAGGGCCATATGATGTCATGATGAACAATAAAATCAGGGGGAGTTAGCCAGGGGGTGGCGGCCTGCTGCTCGGGGACTGGCTGGGCATCTGTCAGCGGGTGGTGAGCAATTGCCTTGTGCATCACTTGTTTTCTATATTCTTTTATCATTATTATTATTATTATTTTCCCTTCTTTTTCTGTCCTATTAAACTGTTTATCTCAACCCATGAGTTTTACCTTTTTTCCAATTTTCTCCCTGATCCCACTGGGGAAGAGCGAGCAAATGGCTGTGTGGTGTTTAGCTGCCTGCCAGGTTAAAGCACAACAATCTGTTACTTAATTGATATGATTCAGCAAAAAGAAAGGACTCTTCCCTATGAGAGTGGTACAGCTCTAAGAGCTCTCAGGGAGCTCTCAACTCCCTGTATATGTCTCTCATTTATTAAAGGAGGGAAAGAAATAGCCAAATCCCTAAAATCTAACATGGAATTTGGTCTTTGGAGGCCAAATCAAGAAAGAAAGAAAGAAAAGTATATTTTCACAGTTTACTTTGCTAGAGAGAAAAAAGAGGTGAGTCTAATAAAGTATGCAGGCAGGTGGCACATCTGTAAGTCCCATAACAGTTAGTGGGTACAATTTAAATGAGGAGTTCATACCTGCAGTCCTGTAAAAGGATGAAATAAGTTATTTGGAAAACTGAAGATGAAAGGTATCTGCTGGGCCACAATGAAGAAGCTTTAGACTATAAACCTAGGGCATCATGACATCTGTCTATTGAAGTATTGCTGTTCCTTCTAAGAAACAGTCCCTGGGTATGAGATGTAATGATTTGCTAGGCAGCTGCAGACTGGTGGATTCTATTCACAGCTTTAGTATGAGAGGGTAATGGCAGGGAACTGTCAAACTGAAGGCTTGTGTGCTATTTCTATGAAAAATTACCTTGTGAAAGCTTTGTTATGCGATTTGTAAAATGCTATGTGTGACGGTTGAGTGCCTTCTCAGATGATGAAAATTACTTAGAAATGAGGGCTGTAAAGGGTACATAAATATAAGCAGCTGTGGTGTAATAGGTAAGATTTCATCTCTAAGTCTCTAGACTTCCCATTCAATACGTGTTTCCTAAACTAAAGTGTATTTCAGTGGATTTTTCACTTCCTCTCCTTAGCCTGGCAGACTGATTCAGCTGGAAAGTAGCATGCAGAAGAGTTTCTGATATGAAAAGGATATTTCCTTTCTTTGCTTCCAAGCGCATTAAAGATGAAACCAGAAATAGTTATTTCTCCATACTTGGTACTCATAAAACATTCCCTCCTAATTAATCTTCATGCTGTTTGGAAATGAACTGAGCACCTCCTCTACTCTGGTACAATACCCGACGTTTTCAAATCAAGAAATGTTTGTGTAAAAAAAAAAAAAATCTTCCTGAAAATTATTTACTTTTGGGATATTGCATGTGTAACTTACTGAAATTGTAATTGAATAAAATATCATTACAAATGGAAAAAAGATTAAAACTGTTATGAATATCAGGTCACTGATAATATACAGGCTTTGCAGAAAACTCTGTTTTTAAGTTCTTCTCAGACACCTGAAATGGGAATTGTAACTGTAAATATTACATACCTATTTTTAATAGAAATCCTAATAATGGAAGTTAAATATTCGCATATAAAACTAAGTTTACCTCAAATTATCACATATACATCAGTATAAAATCCAAAGATGAGAAAACTGACTCACATTACCTATAGACTACGTTAAGTCTTTTCTTAACTGAATGAATCTACTTTGGTTCAGTCCATTAATGAGCAAGCTTTAATCATACTGCCAGTTATAAGGCCATCTTGTTGTATTTTACAGGTATTATTCCTTCCTTAACCGGTAATTAGTGAAAGACTCAGTGCAATAAATGCTGCCTGTGATTAATGTTAAGTTATATTTAAGGTATTTCAGGGCAAGATGCGGTGATAATTGTTGCTGCATGGTTGAACTGTTACGTGACTGGTTTCATGCATACACCACCAGATGGTGGTAATGGGGGAGGGTGAAGGGGCCAGGACTTCTGCATCATTGAATAAGTACACCTGAATTATTTAGTTTAATCTTCAGAGATTGTATAAAATGTGCATGCATCTATGATGTGGACAAGGCTCAATTCTTTCTGCCTGGTACGGGTAGCTCTTCTTTATTCATATGCCCTTAGGTTACATACAGCACTGCTTGGTAGATGAGTTTTCATGATCTTGGAAAAGTCCAAGTGCCACCTGCGACAAAGATAAATAGAACTTGTGAAATACAGGCTTTCTATAAATGCAACAAAGACACAAAAGCGTCTGCTCTTGAGAGAGCACGAGGTTATATGATTTCTTAAAGGCTAGCTTCAGCCAATGTTGAGCAATCAGGCCCGATCTAGCAGGACATTCAGGTGCATGATGACTCTGTCTGCCTCCTCAAATCACCTTTGTGACAAATGCTGACTTGAAAGCTGAGTCTCTCCATTTTGTTGATATGTGTATGTATTGCTGCAGGCTCAGGAATCATAGAATCATAGAATCAATTCGGTTGGAAAAGACCTTTAAGATCATTGAGTCCAACTGTAAACCTAACACTGCCAAGTCTGCTGCTAGACCATGTCCCTAAGTGCCACATCTACACGTCTTTTAAATCCCTCCAGGGATGGTGACTCAAGCACTTCCCTGGGCAGCCTGTCCCAGCGCCTGACAACCCTTTCGGTGAAGAAAGGAAGCTTCAGTTTGCCGAGATCTAGTGAGATGCAGTAATTGAAGGATCTCTTCAATATGCTTTTCTTCATTTTTTTTTCCCCAAATCTTCACCTCTCCCATCCCGATCAATGTCAGCTATGATGCTCTGAATTGCACACTATGGCTTGCAACTGGTATCTGCTGGTTTAGGCTTTCTTTCGCCAAAGGATGTCATACTATAGAGGAATTCAAAATTATTGAAATTATTTCAGCCTCTGAAGTAAATGCAATTGTTTTGCATCTATTTTATTTTATGTAATGTAATCTCATGTCATGTAATCTTATGTTATTTTAAACAAGGCTAAGGTAGTCCATGTGTTGCTGGATGGTCACAGCATCTCCCCACCAGACGGCTTTCTTATCCGCAAGGGACCAGGCAACTGCCATTTTGACTTTGCCCAAGAAATTCTCTTTCTTGACTATCTGCAGCCCCAGCTGATTAATAAAGTACAAAGGAGGTAAAGTAGAATGATTTTGCTATGTGAACCACGCAATTTCTCTTAACTGTTTAGTGTCCTTTCACATTCTCTGTTGAAGCCAATTGTATGAGGCACCTGTATGAAAATATGAAGCACTTGGAGCAAAATGTTTCATTGAGTTTTAACTACATACATTTAACTGGATTTTATTGAGATCAGAGGACAATCTAGCCGATAATCGCAGGTGGGGGGCGGGGTCAGGGGTGATGTTTGTGGAGGCTTAGTTCTTTGGTTTTGTTCTCTTTTCTGAATGAGCCAAGGGTATATAAAGAAACTATTTTGTCTTGGTTTTTTTGGCAGGACTGGTTCAAAGAGAATGGAACAAGCTAGTATGGACTATGAAGCACCATTAATGCCATGTGGTTGTATCCTTCTCTGGCTTCTTCTTACTTGTCATATAGAATATTTTAGAGTTATATACTATGGTTATGAGTCCTGAGCTTTTTGAATGCAACAATTTCTGGTGCTTTAAGAAATAAACAAGATACCAAGAATATGAGAAAGGCTTCCATTAAGTATGAATTAAGGATAAAAAAATGGAACATAATACATGAATGTGTGACCTGTTTTCAGATACTCTGGTAGCTTTTTCTCCTGCCTTTTATAATCCATCCAAGCTGGAGCTAGAGGTTCATTATTCAGAGAGGTTTAAGACATAGTGAAGTCAGAAGTGAAAAACAGGGTTTTTTTCGCTGTCCTAAACTGCAAATAAGAGTGTCTGACATCGAGATGTGGGCTGCACAATGATTTTTTAAACTGCAAATTAAATGGTGTTTTAGGACAAAGTATCACTATTAAAATTTTCCTTAATAGCTTTTTGCTTTTTAGTTGTTTTCCAGTTTCAGCTTCTGACAAGCTGGGGTGATCCATACTACATTGGTTTGAATGGACTTGAGTTGTTCAATGAACATGGAGATCAAATCTTACTAACTGAAAACAGTATCCTTCTACAGACCAAGCACCTCTATCCCTTTCAGATACACAGTTTGCTGCCTGGCAAATTATCATATGGCATCACTTGCTACTTTTTCCAAATTGCCAGTTTATCCCATGTGATTACTCTGCTTGTATTTCTCTGTATTTGTGTGATGATACTTGTTTCCATATGTTCTAATGTATTCTGTATGCTTTCAGAACATTTGTTCTCTGAATGGGATGCATCAACAAAGTAGGACAAGGTTAGAGAAGGGAAGGCTTAAGAAGGACATGGTATTTTTTGCTATCAACATTCATTTCTTCTATAGTATGGAAGGACCAGAAGTTTGATGAGCTATAAATTCATAAGAAAAGGTTGAGCTCAGTTCTTTGTTATGGAATCTTTCATTGTGCTACAAGAAAGGAATTTTTTATAACTCTTGTTCTGGAGCTTTAGGCTATTCTAGACACCTGATCCATTTGTGAAGATAAGGGTTGAGACTGAATTTGGTTCAGTGTTCCCTGGGTAACCAACAGAGGGAATGAAGGACATGTTTGAAAGACTCATAGTCATCAAGGTTACACTTCAGTGCTCTGTATCAGCTGAAGTCTCTTACGAGCTGAAAGCTTCGTACCCCAACATATAATTCACATAGTTCAGTCATTTGGAAGAAACAGTTTCTTAGCCATCTAGAAAGGATAAAAAGCATGGATACTCATGAATTGTATGTCTCTGAGGATCCTCATTGCCTAATAAATAGAGGATAGGTGAAAAAGGTAATAAAGGCTTTTTCCTGAGTGCTATTTTTATTTGTATCTTGTATGATACATGATGAACTTGAAACATCTGTAATGGAGAAGAAGCATTTTGAAATTGAAAAGTGGTAACAATTTCTTTTTAAGAAGAAGGGATCTTTTAACTTAGCTTTTAAACAGTATGTCTTTACAGTACAATACAATGCCAGGTAAAAACACCTCAGCCGTTTTGAATGATCGCCTGTTTCTGCCTGTACTGTAGTGTTGCTTGGATATATCAGGATCCCCAAAAGAGCATATTTATCTTAGTGCAGTGCTAAATGTGATAATTCAGTACTGAGTCTGGAGCAAGCTTTTCTTAAACAGTTGAGGCATTGCTGTGTTAGTCCTTCAAATTCTTTATAAATACTTACAGACTCAGGCCTTGCTAGGGATTTATAATTCTGAAGACAGAGCCATCCACATTTCTTTGCATGTCTTTAACATACATATGTTTTTAACATAAATGTTCTCTTAAGGAGAAAATCTGGTTACCTAGAAAGGCTGTTCAATAGAAGGTTTAATCTTTCCCTCTCAAAGAACTGAAAGAAGGCCTTATTAGGCAGTAACTGTTTTTTATCACAAACCTTGAGGAACTCAAGCAAAAGCTAGTCTGACTGATGACTACCTCCTGCAAGGATACTTTTCTTGAGATATGTTTCATATGAGGAGTTTTCACAAGTTTTATGCTAAAAAACTGGGGCTTGGTCACAAAAAAAGCTGGGAAGTGCCTATTCCTGATAAGGGAGCTTCATTGATGAAGTCATAAATATATATTTGAAAATAAATTCAATGCACCAGTTAATTTATTCCTATTTTAAAAATAATTTTGAATGCCAGAATCTCTAAGGGTTGTCCTCCTTTTAAAAATGTGCCCCCAAGTTCCTCAGCTGCCTTTCTCAAGTGCTCGGAGTATTTTTAAGTTTTACTGCTGAAGTGGCGAATACTTGCTCATGGAATCTGGAAGAGCAAGCATGAAACTTTAAATATGGTGTTTCTGAAATGTTCTTTTCGGTTATTTACGCTTAAAGGTTTTTTTTAGATATTGCTGCTTTTCCGGATAGTGTCAACATTTTAGAAGATGTATCTGGAGACATCCGAACTCCAGACAAACTAATTGACAGAGTAAATGACACAACGGATGGCAGACATATGTGGCTCGCACCAGTTCTTCCCGGTTTGGTACATTTTCCCTTTTCATTCCAGTTTAGTGATGTGCATAGGTGTAGCTAGAAGCATAAAGGAAAAGGGGAGCTTACGTAATTTTTAGGTAAATTTTGTATTGGTAAATGATGGTAAATCACTGCCTTTTAGGAGAAGTTCTTTTTATTCCAGTTTCTCTTCACTGCACAGGTAGCAGCAGTATAGACTTCCCAGGTCTGTAATCTCCTTCTGTCTCCATGGTGCAACACCAGAAGAATTTCCAAGGCTAGCATAGATGTTTTTTCAGTTACTATGATAAAGATTCTGACAAAGGAGTTTAATGTGCATGTGTTGTGCAATAAACACCTTTCAGATGGGAGCGGACTGGGTCTTAAATTCGTTTTTACAAAAAGCAGGGAATGTTGTTCCAGCAGTGAGAATTTTTTTTGTCTTATTATCTGTGTTGAATTCAAATTCATAAATTAGAGATGATAGACTTAGTATTTCATGTCCTAAGGCCCCAAGTGATTCAGTCCTTTTAGAAGCCCCATGTTTAAAATACAGGGTATGAAATACCTAAACAGGCAAAGCAGATAAACTCAGATGAGTTCTGACTTTGTTTTGGGAGAGGACATTTTTTATGGGCCTGTTATGGACACTGTTAAGATGTATTTATTTCTTACAAGAGGATGGATTTCAAAAGTAACGAAATGTAAACCTGACGTGTGATACGTTGTAACTTACTGTGTTGGAAAAATCCTTACTCCCTATGTCACAGTTATTAATTAGAATATTAAAAGCAAAGAAAATACTTCATATATCATTCTATGTTGTAACACAGTGGGTGTAATTAAGATAAAGCTTTTAAGTATACTTGGGAATACTGACCACTTGCGTTTCTCAGGGAAATGCAAGGTCTGTCTAATGCTTGAGGCTCCTACTGTGTAGATCCCACATCTTGAATCCTGGTAATTAATTTGATGGGATGCTCAGATATCCATTATAACATCATGAACTGTTGATTTGACAGCCATCTGAGTTTGCTCACATCCTTATAAAAGGCATGCTTGCAGAGGCTGTTTCATTTTGGCAAAAAGGAAAATAACAGTACCTGGAGTTCTAGCACTGTTTTGTGGTGTTATATCTGACACTGAAGTACTGTAGAAGAACGTAAGATAACAGTATTAAAAGGGTAAATTGATAAAGTGTGATATGCAGGAGGGAAGAATTAGTGTACCTCACACAAAAAATGCCAGATTTCTGCAAGAGCTTTCAAAATCAGGGAATGTAGGGGAAATTTTAGTCGTGCAAGTAGAAAAGTGGATTCCATTCATATTTGGTAGAAGATGGAAAGGAATTAGAATAGAATAGATTAGGACAGGACAGGTCCCCAGTTTGTCTTATCCTGAAGCACGTGTCTGTATTTGGTTGATGAAATACTCATCAGATGTGTGTCTCTACCCCTCCTCTGCTTGACTAGCAGCCCAGGATGACACGCTCAGGTGTAGATGTAACTCATCTTCTGATGAGTTATAGGTACGTTTGAGAGGGCAGCTCTGGGGTAGAGACAACACCTGTGAATTATCGACAGACAATAGCTGAACTTAAAGCCTTAGCATCAGTTATCTGCCCTCTAGCTATATCTCTTTAAATACAGACCTCTTTTAATGCAGCATGCATGAGAATTTCATTTCTGTGGGGAATTTGTGCTGTTAAATATAAATTCATTCTCTTTTACAGGTGAATAGGGTATATGTAATTTTTGATGTACCTACTACTGTGTCAATGATCAAGTTATGGAATTATGCCAAAACACCTCAGAGAGGTGTGAAAGAATTTGGTGTAAGTAGTTTTTGTATGCATTTTGTATGTTCTGGTGAGTCAGCTTGCTTGATTTCTGTACTTACGTTCACAGTTTACTGAAGTGTGATTCCATATAATCCCGTCCTTTGAGATTCATCTCATTTAACTCTGCATTTAGTATTAAAATGACTAATCTATGCCAGTTATCTGTCCTCCCTTTCTTGTCCAGGGAAAGAACACTTTATCTGATCTTTTTCTTAGATAATTGTCTTAAGACAGAAAAATGCTTTCCTTTTTCCACTGACTATAGAGCAGGCCCAGAAGACTAGTTTAAACTACAAACCCAAGTTTTAGACAGCTGAAGTGAGGTGAGATTCATTAATTCCTAGATTTAAAAGTGATTCACTCCAGTTAATAGAATGGCAATTATGTAAAACATGAAATACATTTTTAATTACCTACTTGAAAGCTGCATTAGAAACACCAGTGAGAAGACAAAAACTTGGGAGGAAAAAATAAATCAAAACCCAGCAGCGAATAGAGAGAAATAGAAGTTTAAGGAGCAAAAGCTAAACTAATGACTAGACTTGTGAAACAAATAGGGCAAAATGATTTCTCGTTAATTGATAGAGACAACTGCTGAAAGCGATGCCTGATTTCTGGATGTTTTGTTTGTTTGTTTCTTAAATATCTTTAGCTTCTGGTGGATGACTTGCTTGTCTACAATGGGATTCTGGATATGGTGAACCATGTGGTATCAGGCATCCTACCGACCTGTGATCCAGTGGTCCCGTATCATACCATTCTCTTCACAGATGATGAGAAGATTTGCCATCAGGAGAAGAGAACTGTTATTAGGTATGTGAGTGAACCTTGATTGGAAGAAAGAATCTTGTTTTCAAAAAATGTTTTCATGTGACTTATGTCAGCAATATGTATATTGCTGTAGAAAATTCCCTTCCAAAGCGTACTCAGCCTCGCTTAATGAGAAAAAAAACTATAGTTTTTTAGAGACCAGGATCAAATTATCAGCTTTATTTGTAAGCATTTTTTAGCACTTACTGGGATTCATGATTCATATTTACATATGTTTTCATGGAAGCCTGTAGTAATAAACACAAAAGAAAGAAGTTAAGCTTCCTTAGAGAAGAAATAATAAATCCTAGTGATATTACATGGAGGGAAAAAAAAAATAGAAGGTTAATGAAAAAGAACGAAACAGCAAAAGTAAAGAAAAGAAAGCCCTCTGATTTGGCACAGATGCTAATTAAGGAATTCTACTGTTTCATACATGTTCTAAAATAATGCACTTCTTAAATGAGAAATGAATTGCATTCAGAGGAATGACACTGAAACCACTAAGTTGGCAATCTCACAGAAAATACGATGAAATGCAATGAAAAATGCACTTATATTTAGAAGGTCAGGATTGATAGCATCTAAAAAGCAGTCCCCAGCAAGCAAAATAAAGATTGAAAGAATAATTTATTTTAAATGAGACTGAAAAGTGAAAAATCGAAAGCTTATAGAAATAAACACTTTCTTATACATTGCACAGCTAACAAATAGAATGTCTTGCACATACATCACTTGGAAAAAAAGGCAACAGTTTTGCATTCAAAAATAGCATATGATTTGTTCAGAAGAATATTCAAATATTTAGAAATAAGTGGAAGGAATGTAAGCTGTCCTGATTAGGAACAGAAGTTCACATTTGCCTATGGGGTTTGTATTCCTGTGTTTCCCTAAACCGTTGGCTGTTTGGCCACTGGTACTATCAGAAGTTGAAATAAATTATTATTGTTTGGATGTATTGCGTTAGACATGTTTTTGTACAAGTGACTGTGTTGTCATGGTAAAATTCGGAGGTAAACAATGTTTCAAGTGAAAAAGTTACTGAAATGAAAATGTCTTGAGGAAATATGAGTTTTGAGAAATTTCTCAGGGGGATATAAAAAGGAGGAGGAGAAATGAACCTTTACTTTCTTCAGCTTAGCATCTTTCTATGAGTAAAGTTATTTTATTGGGAGCAGAGAAGCACCAGCTGTAATCATAGATCTTTTTTCACATAACTTCCTTTGCGCATATTTATAAGATATATATCCTTTGATTTAGTTTTAAGAGGGGTATACTTTTGGGGTCACGTAAACTGCGTGATCTGTTTTCCAGTCAACAAGATGCTGAATCTCTTCTCTCCTAGACTTCTGTGCAGGAGCTTTCTTGGTCTTTTGTCTTAGCCTGTTTTGCAATCTTTTCTTTTTTTTCACCTACTACCCTACTAAAATATAGGGTATTTTAGCAATAGAAGGCAAATCCCTTACAATGTGCTGGATAATATCCCTCCATTTTAAATACACTCTTGAGTTTTTATATATTATTACTTCTGATGTTGGCCTCTTCTCTTTCACATGTCACTGTTTAGTATTTTATGAACCCTGAACTTTAGTCTGATATTATCAATAGCGTAAGTTCTGATTTACTTCAGTAATGGTTCTCCCGTTTCACTTTGACAGTTTGAGAGACACTACATTTTTCTCCAAAAATAGAAACCTATTTTGTGCAGTATTTGTAGAGAAAAGAACAATACACTTTTTTTTTTTTCCCAAAGGCATGGATGTTTTGTTTTTGTCTATGTGAAAGGGAGATGTTGTTAGTGATGTTTTCTTTAACTTTCAATTCAGCTCACATTTTTTTTCTGTAATTTGTTTAATTTAACCTTGAAGTTATTACTTCTTTCCCAAAAAGGAATTGTTAAAATTTTCCAGCAGCCTGCAAACAAAATTTGTCACGGTAAATTAATTTTGGTTAGTTCAGAAAATTTTCAAATAATGCTATATCAACACAAAAAACCAGTGCTAAGTTCCATATAGGGATTTTTATACCCTCTGTTCAGCACTGATTTAAAATCTCACTTTGGTTAATGTGGTTCAAGCTGTGTAGGCAGGCAAGAAAATTGCAGAGTGAGTATGATACTTATATTTGAATGTTTGCCTGAATGAATGCCGCTAATTAAAACTGGCAAGAAATCCGTCAGGTGGATGCAGACAGAATGCCTTTCCTTTCTAGACAGTCTCATATAATGTGGCTGTGTTTCATAGCTTTGTTTAGCCTGCAGGACCTAAATAACTTGTTTGGTAACCTTTTCCGTGACTCATAACTTTCTGCAATGTTGATTATTTTGGCTATTGTACCGATCTGAATCTTTTCAGCAATCATGTGGGAGATCAGGATGTACGAATGATGAATGAAAATGAGATTGTCACAAACAGCAAGAAGAAGCAGGTTGTGGCTGATCCAGGTTAGTTTTGTCTTCTACGGTTTTCTTCTGCTCACTTTCTACGGAGACAGTATGGATAATGGACATTGTTATAGACCTAAACTGGGAAAAGTGGGGAGACTTACGCCTCTTTTATATATTTAGCTCTACTTTTTGTAACATAGGAAGGCAAACCAGGAATGTCATACTCTGGTGGATTTTTATTGTATATCTAAATCTGAAAGTGGATGATAGAAATCAAAGACATACGTGGCATGTAGTCATAGCTTATACCAACACATACACAGACGTCCTCAAGAAAGAAACTGCCCAAAGAGAAACTGAAAACTGGTGTTAATTATGCAGGTTCATAGGTAGCTTTTGGAATAATAGGCTCATTGCTTCCTCACTGGCCTTTTAAGCAGCTGTAGAGATGATGCATATGTGTCTCAGAATTAGCTGCTTGTTGCTCCTCAAGCAAATCCAAAATCGCAGGAAGTGTAACAAGGGGGAAAACATGTTGACTTTATTCGTGCCACTGTCTTTCTGGTTGGCCTTTTCTCTTACTAAGTGATAATTAAAAAGACAACCTCTTTTTTTCCCAAGGAGAAAGAGTAGATTGTATTTATAGTCTGAAAAGTCCCAGTCATTCATTGTAAATTACTCAGAATAGCTCCCTAAATATATTACAAATTCTCAGCCAAGCTGGTATATTCAAGATTGGTTTTCTCTCCTGAGTATGACACTTTCTCCAATTAGTTCCTCTAGAAAGTGTTACAGAAATTATTTGATGGCTTTTAATAACAGTTCTGTTGGAGATGGATTGGAAGTGCCATTGCCTGTACAAATACAGCTTCAAAGTTATTACTATATTAGCATTAGCTGCGTCAAAAGTGTTTTGAACATCTCTGTGCCTGTTGTAATGACATCCTGGGTTCCAGTGCAGAGATACCCTGTGTCCAGTGAAGAATAGCTGTCATTGCCATGGCCATCACATCTACTGTCCGAGCATTAAGGACACAGAATGCCTCCGAAGTCATCAGTTGAAGATTGCCTGTTGCCATCTGCCCCATGTCTCCTCAGTAGTACTTAGTGCTATCGGCCGCAGTGGTTGATAACGTAGATTCGTAGAATGATTTGGGTTGGAGTAGACCTCAGGGTGTCCCCTCCTGAGGGAGGGTCCAACCTCCTGCTCAGAACAGTGTCAGCATTGAATTCAGACCAGATTCCACAGGAAAGCGATTCCATAGGACTGTGAAAAAATTGGCAGCACTCACTGTCAGTGTAAGAAACATTACTGAGAAGAGTAGCTTAGCTTTCATTCTGGGATGGAAAGAGAGATGGGCATGTTTCTTCCTCATTTTAGTCTGTGACTTCACTGTTAATCCAGGTACCAACTTAAAACAGCACGCAATTTTCCTTAACAGCTTTGCGTCCCAAAACCTGCATATGTGAAAAAGAACTGCAGAGGAGGAAAAGATAACACTGGAAAGTCCTGAATACATCCAGCCCTAAGTAACTGCAATCTAGATCTCCAAGATATGTATCATCCAAATGGAAGATTTTCCATGTCTGCTGCTGCTGAACCACCTCCTGTCTTACGAGAGGAAGTTTTATTCGCTACAGGAAATTTTCTTCAGTAATGAAATTTAAAGCATGAATTCAGTTTTCTGTGTTTTTTAATTGTCATTATCTGTCTGACTGTTTTTTTCCCTCCTCTCTTAATTGAAAATCCAGGGAGGAAGGAACATAAAGGAGTGAGTGAGAACCTTACTGCTAGCTGGCAACTCTTCCTGCCAAGTAGCAAGAACTTGAGTGAAGCAGGATGGTTATAACAAGAGGTCTTTCAGAGTATTTCTCAAGCTTTAATTCCTGAATCCTAGCTGGATGATCACAAAGCTCCTCACTAGAAGGAAGTGTCTGCTTTGTTTCTGATGCCTGTAAATAGTTCTTTGGGAAATGCGCTTAGAGGAAATACTCTTTACCTCTCTGTTTCTGGGCTGCCACTGTATGTTTTGATGCTTCGGCCCTCTCTAGGGGTTGACACTGTTTCTGGCATCTAGAGAGGTTCCACTGGGCGTGCAGAAGTGTGTTGAATGCTTTTAGAAAATGGAGATAAGGAAGTGTGTTTATCAAGGTTTAATAAGTAAGATTAAGCTGTCACTTCCTTCATCTTTTGCAGTGAAATAATTATTTCTTTCATTATTTCACTACCATGAAAAAAGAAAAATAGTTGTTTTGCCTGAAATGCCATTGACAGGTGCTCTACACATTCTTCAGAGTCCTCCTGCTCCAGAGCAATGCTCTTTTCTCCTGTTTTGCCTGAATTTGGTTATATGAACAAGGAGGCCATACCTCTGTGCTGCACCAACCAGAGCTGTTGCCAGCAACATAGCATCACTTTTGAGAATTAGTAATTGCATTTTAACTAGCAGAAGGTAGGAATTAAATTGTATTGTTAAACACAAAATACCCTGCATATGTAGTCATTTAAACAAAAACTCTAAGCAAATAATTATGCTGCAGGATTTGTAGCTATGCAAATGTACTTTTCACTGAAAATGTGTCGGTTGTGACAACCTGTAAATCTCTTCCACAGAAGATTCTTCCTTTCTCATTTAGAATTCGCTCATTGTTTCCAGAGAGAACTGAATACTCTGAAGTCAGTATATGCTTTTAGACATGAAACAGAGAGATACTATTGCATCTCCTGATAGAGAATCAAAATGTGCTGTTTCCCTTTCTGTACTAAGTCAGGAGTGCAGTATCTTGTATATTTGCTTATAAAAAGCATGCTCCATAACTGTTGTTGGCTAAGCTGAAGAGACACAAGATAGCAATGCATTTCCCAGATTTCTGTGTATTGATGGAGCAACAAAATGTATTTTGTACTAAATACAAACCACTTTACTTCTAAATGTAAAATAGCGTGAGTATATTGTACTTTGTTTAAAGGCTCTTCCCAAACTGCACTGACAAAAGAACCCTCTGTCCTTCTGAGAGCTGTCTCCCCTAGTGTTCTCAGATAACCATCACATGCAGGTCCGCAACGAAAAAGAGGAGGAGCTGCAAGGAGGGTTATTGGTAGGGCTAGGGACAGATATAAATGTATGCGTTTGGAAGAGGAGAGGCTATAATAGCAAGGGTTTTAACACTTAAGGCACAAGCACAGCTTTGTCATGTAGGCAATCTCTAGATGAGATGAGGCCTGTTGCATTGTTTGTTCTGAGAAAATTGCATTGAATGTGAAGAGAAATGAAATCCGTCATGTTTCCTGGCACAGAAGAGCATCCTTCTTATTGATCAGAAAAGGTATGAGGGGGAGAGGACTTTCTATGCTCATCTGTCTTCCCTGTATCTGTCTGGAGCATCTCAAGTCCTATGCGATGGACTAACAATTTTTCAGCCCTAATCCTTTGAGGTAAGTCCAGGTTTTGTAAATTATTGCGGAATACTTGGTCAAGCTCAGATGGGTCACAGTTCTATCGTCTGTTTCTCTGCCACCAACTCTTCCTCACCGGTCAGCTGGTAACTGCAGCCGGTTTTCACACCTTTTGCCTCTGGAAATCTGTATCCAGCGCAGCTGGTCTGGCACAGAGAGTATTGGCTTGTACCTTCTGCCAGCCTTGCCTGGCAGCAACTTCTACTCATTCTAGAGATTCCCTACAATTGCCACACTGTGGGGAGACCATGGAAGTCTTTAGAATATTTCAAAAAAATTAAGTTGTGGAACATCCTCCCCTGCAGTGTCTCTGTCTGAAAGAAGGGTTTGCCAGCCTGCTGTCTGCCCTGGGATGATATATGCCACCAAGGCAAGGCCTAATGAAGTCCTTGATTCTAGTCAGTCATACATAGAAAGTAGCATAATGTTTAGAAAATACTTCATTAATCTCTGTGGGGTAGCAGATGTCAGCGTTTGCCCTCCTAATTGGAGCCGAGCTGTAATGACCCTTTATATAACCAAAGATAATTAAATGTCCTAGTCAGCCCTGTATACTCAAACATAGATTCTCGACTCATTTCCACAGTGAATCAGGGTTAAAAAAAAAGCAAAAACAAAAAAGAGTTTCATTCCAATTTTTCACCTTTTTTTAACTAACTAGTCACAAGTACATTCATGTCAGACTAGCATTTACAGGAGGGAAAAGAGGAAGAGTAAACATGCAATCAAGAAAATCCCCACGGAGCTCTTCAGTCTATGTCAGGCACAGTTTCAGCAAGAGTAATTCAGCAAGAACCTGCACAGTAACAACATTCGACATTGTCAGAAGCATGACAAAGGAAAAGGAAGGATTAATATGAATTCTTGCTGAAGCCTTTGATGTAAATTATTAAACTTTTGCCCAGTTCCAATTTCTGGGCCACTCAAAAACCTTTATGTCATACTTGCTCACCTTTACCTGTAGTGACCCGCTTTAAAGAGGTTGGATCAAGATAACAGAAATGAGTTTGTTTGTCCCACAATGACACTGAGAAGGGCAGAGGATAAAGATATAATCTGTGAGGAAGTACATGTCATGCTGCCTACTTTTTGGTCTTTAAAAAGATATTTTTATCAGTCTTCACCGTGTAATCTGAAAACTGGAATGCCTGGGAAGGGCTGCAAGTTCTGTTTTCAATTTCTGCCTTTTGTGCTTTAATCCAGTGGAATTTAAACAGCAGTGAGAAGCACCTCTGTGGACAAGGGAGCAAGCAGTGATGCAGGCAGTGCACAAGGCAGCATAGAAGACGTGGAAATTTGTGTATTACTGAGTCGGGAGGATGAATCCATACGAGCTACGTGAGGAGCTACATAAAATCGCACCCCTGTGTCCTGCTTACGTGATGCTGCTTTCTGTAGGATTTCCTGGTCCTGCTGGGCTTTTACTGTGTTCCCGGTGTGTTGGTCATTCCCCATAGCGGTGTTCAGTCCTGCCATTTCAGGGAGGTATGGCAGGCTGGTAACATCTGCAAGAGCCCGACAGTGCCAATGAGTGACGGGGTGTTGTCAGACTGGACAGAGATCTTGTATACTGGGTAGCATGCTGGAACGACCAGAGGTGGGACTCGCCGCCAGTGATGATGTGAGGATGAGAGCAATGGGTGAGGGACGTTGAATGTTGAGTCTTTAAACCCTCTTGCATTGCCAGGAAAAGCTCGCTTCTCAGCCTAAGCCAGGTAAGAGCAAACACGAAGTGCTGTATTGACATGTGAATTCTGGCTCACGCAGGGGTTGAAGTCTGCTTTCCCTTTGATTGCGTCAACGCCTTTTACTGTGTAAGACAAGCATTTCCCGTTCCCACCTGCTATCTGCTTCAGCAGTCCTCGCTGTTGCATCCACCTCTATACTGGCCTGGGGAATATAGCAAGTGATAAGAGTCCAAACCAGCAGTGGTGTCAGCAGACAGGTCGTGTAGGGATGCCTTAGGCTGGCTGCTATTTTCGGGGGCTGCTGATCCAGGAGGCAGAGCTCCGACAGGAGCCGCTCTTCTGTTAAGAGTCACTGAAGTAGCCACATCTCCTCCAATATTCCTCAAAAAATGGGAACTCCAGAACACATGGCCTAGTATGCCTTCCCCAGTCCTACAGGTACTGTAACTATGCAGAGTACAGCATTTGACGCACCTTCCTGCATTCCCTTTTAGCTTTTTTCATCATGTCTAACTTTTAGCTACATCATTATGCTTAGAAGGTCACTCCTTTTGTCTTCCAAAAGAGTCCTGAAGGTCCTGATCAGAATCATTGTTCTTTGCCTTGCAGGTGTGACCAGCCTGTTTTGCTCTTCAGGTGTATGCGCTCAGATGTGTTACAACATGGGTTGCATTTCATCTCGTTTCCCCTACGTAGGCCACTTGCTGTCTGTGATCTGTGGTGTCACCAGCCCCTCTGATCACAGCACAGCTCTGATCCTGCTTGCATGGGGCCCTCGTTTCTAGGGGTGCTGGGGCTGCATCTCTGCCTGCTTGATTATTGTCCGTTCAAAAATGCTGCAGAGGTAAGTGTTTATTTTGGAGATGGGCACTGACATGTCTCCTCTAAAGAGCAGCGAGGGAAGCAGCGAGGAGGAGCGTAACATAGTGGAAGGATGTTTGCTTCCATTGGAGCGCTGAGGTCCTGGTATTCAGAGCACAAGAAGGAGGGGTCCTGGCTCAGTGTCTCTTTGCCCATTTCTGTGACTATTTGCTTGTTTGCTGAGAAATGACTTACAGCCCATGTGAGACACAAACATCCCTTTATCACGCAGCTTGTATCACCCTAATGGAATTCTGTCAGCTGAGGATAAAATGTGGACTAAGAAAGCAATTACAGAGTGAATCTCCTAGCTGCAGGAAGAGCTGAGAGATGGGGACGGAGTGCCCAGCTGGAGTAATTTCCTGTCCGACTGGCCTCTAAATCTTGCTGGGAAGAGATCAGTTTTCTACCCTTGTCTAATAGCATCAGCTCCAGTCACCCTGGCTCAGGACCCTGTGAAGTGCTGCAGTGTTCAGATCTAGGCATAAAAGGAAACATTCGCAATTTGCGACTTCTTTCTTACTGACCGAGAAATTACTGGAAAAAGGGAAAACAAGGCTACGGACCTTCTGTCCGACGGCTCCCTTTCTTAGCTCCTGGTTGAAGGAGAGGACTGACATCCCAGTGATCAGCAGGGTAGGAGTTTCCTAGCCTGGATTATTTCTTCCAACACTGCACGGTCCTCCACCTGTAGCTCACTGCTTTGGCTCTCGTTAGGAGAGGGAAGCCACCACCTCATCATCTGCTAGCAGCCTTCCCCAGGTATGCTGTTTATTTCTGGAAGATCCCAATTATACAGTGAGACCGCAGTGAAATCCTGCCTTTAGCTTTCGACTCGCTCAAGGTCTCTTTGGTGTGACTAAAATCAACTTGACTCACAAATTCTTAGCATGGGTCTCTGCTCTGTTGCTCATGGGACTTCCAAAAATGTCAGCAGGCAGAGTTCTTGTGCAGTTTTCCCAAGGGGATGGGCATTCTGGGGACCCATAAACCTAAAGAGATGTATCGGACAGATACAATTAACTTGTGCTCAGCTCTTTCCTCACTCGTATGTGACCTGTTGTGTCAGAGCTCAGTTGCTTGCGTTCCTTAGCTTATCTGGATCTAACTGGAAAAGGAGTTTCACCGTTGTTTTTCAAAGTTCATCACGCTGGGCTAAGCGCGTGGGGGTGAATGTGAGAGAACACTAAAGGAACTTGGAAATAGCCGAGTCTCCATCTTCTCAGCAAAGAAGCCATTGCAAGGGCCAGGAAGAGCCTGGTACTCAGCTGCTGCCTCCTGAGAGTGTGAGCCCAGCCGAGTATTATGGACTGAACTGATCGCCAAACTGTACCCCAGACAGTACAGCCGGAGCTGAAACAGATGTTGTTCAAAGCCTCAGTTGGAAAGCAAGCGTGGTAGGCATACGGGTAGGGGAATGCAGAAGA
This sequence comes from Sagittarius serpentarius, assembly GCA_034782735.1. Classification (NCBI taxonomy): domain Eukaryota; kingdom Metazoa; phylum Chordata; class Aves; order Accipitriformes; family Sagittariidae; genus Sagittarius; species Sagittarius serpentarius. Next base: position 3,772,283 of record JAVKLA010000061.1, read on the forward strand.
AGCTGCTATGGCTGTGAAGGTTTCTCAGGGAAATGACTCTTCACCCAAGGGGAGCATTGTACTGGGGAGAAGAGATGGTCCCTGTGGTAACGATAACGAACTGGGAGCAGTTGAGCCCTTTTATCTTTTTCACTAAGATTTCTCTTCTGCCTGATGGCAGCATAAGGTGGCTGCCAGAATAGACGTTTCTGTCTGTAACAAGCTGGGGAAAGAACTTTCATCTTGAGCAAGAGAGAGCTTTCATCTTTCATCGAACAGGGCGAGGACTGAGGCAGCACCGGCACAGCAGCTGTACAGAGAGGCTGGCAGGAAAATGAGTTGGCCAGCACAGCGAACCGAGCTGAGACACTGACGACTGTCAGCCCCGCTTGCTTACGAGTGTGGCTTAGCAAGTGTAAAACACTGGTGGTGCTGTTCCTGCCTGTTATTATTCATGGCCCTGTGCTCCCATTCATCAAAGATTTCCCTGGCTGCTCTCTGCAATTACACACCTTGTTTTTTACCTTACAAAAGTCAGACCAGGTTACACAGGGCTTCGTCCAGTTTGGCCTGGAAAACCTCTAGGGATGGAGGCTGCATCCTGGGCAATCTGGTTTAATACTTGACTGTCCTAATAGGGAAAAAGTTTTTCCTTTGACACATAATAATCTATAGTTTCCCCCACTGATTAAAGGCCTAGCTCAGCGTGGATAAGAGTTCTGGCATTGCAGAAAGGTCATCTCTGCTGTCGTCATCTAGCTGTATAATAATAAATTCGGTCTCCCAACTATAATTTCAGATTTACAGATTAGCAGAAGTCTTATGATCTGCCTCTTTCCTGGTCTGCTGGAGGCTCTGCTAAAAACAGAGTAAGTAGCAAAGCTACCTGAAATGGTGTAAGCCTAAACAGTGGTAAAAACTAATCTACAATGAATGTCGGTTCTGGCTGGTTTCCAAAGGAATGTTTTTGGGTGGCTTGCTGTACACTGGAAATTGTTGGGTAAGGATTAGTTGGTGAACTGATGAATCAAACTGACATTTCCATTACCAACAGGAGATCTGTCTGTGGCCAGAATTCATGGAGAAGGATGTAGGATGATAGTAAGACTTTTCATTATGTTTAATATTGTCAGAGAAATGAAATAGCTCCTATTATTCATCTCTCTGGGATGGTAACGTATCTGAATATTAACACGAAACGGGAGATCTGATCAAAACCCACTGACCCAGCAAGACATTGGTATGTATTTTAATCACTCTCTTTGGGGCACTGAGAAACTCTACTCTTCACAATAAATCTGCAAGAAGCGAAGGTCTGCGTTCCTCAGTACAGTACCTGGGTAGATCAGTGCATGTTCTGTCCTTGTGTATTCTGTCTGAAGTCCTTTGGGATCCCCTGCTGTCACTCTTTTTCCTCGGGGAGTAGCATTAAGGCCCTAGGGAGATCTGCCCCTTCGCCATCTGGTTGCGGGTTGAGAATAAGGGGCGGGGGACAGCTTGTTGGGTGCTTGTTTGCCTGTCCAAGTCCAAGGGGAGGAGAGGCCCATAGGGGAGGGCCCCAGCTCATAGTGAAAAAGTAAGCACCTATAGAAGCATATGGATATAAGAAAAGGAAAAGGGTCTCCAGAGGCAGTTGTACCTTGGGAAAAAAAGACAGTGGATTTCATGTGAAAATTACTAAAGTCAAGTTGAATTGGAGTGTGCAAGAGGAACTAGGTATATAAATGTATAGAGAACACATCATGAGAAGCAGGCATTCATGTAGGAAGAATGGAGAAGGGATTAATGGTAATTAATGGTACTGCCCAAACCCTCGTGACTCAGATTTCAGTACAGATTTTGCTGAGAATTAATATAAAGATGTTGGCAGTTGCCTAAAACTAGTTCTGCTATATTTTAAGTAATAAACCAGAAGGGCTGGTGGACTTGTTTTGCAGGGAGCGTTCATCTTATGCAGTGATATTATTATTAACAGTACGAAGGGGTAAGCATGAGGTTGTAACATGTATGATTCAGTGACTGATTTTGACTGCAATTATGCATTAAAGGTATTAATGAGAAATCTGAAAAATGAATTGGCAATGCATGTAGATCTAACCATAGTAAAGGGCCCTCCAAAACAGTGCCACAGAAACCGTGCCACTTATCTTCTCCAGCCACTGATGCAGATATAAATTAAGTTTCTGCAGGCTGATCAGCCTGTGGAGAACTCCTGTCTAGATGATCTCCCAGCACAGTGCTTCTGGGAGAAGAAAACTCAGATTTTTCTATGGTGGATCTGATCCGCAAGTGATTCCAGTGCGGGCTATTTGTATGGCTTCTCCCTTTTTTTTTTTTTTTTTCCTTTTTTTTTTTGGTTGTCAGATGTTTGCTGTATTGCAATGGTTTTGGTTTTGCAGCACAGATTTTATTATTCAGTTTCTTTTATTAGAATGCTGTCTGATCGGAGGGGTTGGACCTGTTGACCTCCAGAGGCTCTTTCCAGCCTAAATTATTCTCTGATTCTGTGACCAGTACGGATCAGGACCCTCTGTTTAACAGAACTTATCTGCTGTAGAATCTGTTCTGCCAGCTGAAGCCTACTGAGCCACAGCAGGGTGAATATTAATAGGTTGCTTATTTAATGCAATCAGTCAGTATAAACTACAGATCGCCTGAGGCTGGAAAAAGTGTTCGTGTCCTCGCACTTCTGACTAGACATCTGCTCCTAGAGATGACACGGGGGAAGACAACCTGTGCCGCGGCTCTTAGGTCCTCGGGTTACGTGCAGGGATGAATATGCAACAGAGTTACTTGAGTAAGCGTAATACTAATGAATCTCTGGATTTGGGTATGACTGGAGAATAAGAAATGTAATGCTTATAGTTAAGAAAGGAAAGAAAAAATCGTTTGGTCTGGTATTGGGTCTTCAGACCTGAAAGTACATGTTCAAGGAAAAAAAGAGAGTTATGTAGTTTAATGGAGACTAGATGGAATGCAACATGGATTTATAGACTAATTTTTCACTGTGTGTCTGATTGCCTTCTCTGTCTGTCTCTCTACAAGTGAGGGTGATAACATTGTGGAGAGAAGGCTTATTTAGGCTAAGGAGCAGTGCAGGCACGGTGCAAATCAGTATGAATTGTCCAAGGAGAACAATGGCTGAATCTTTCTGTCAGAATAATGGGACTGTGTAATTGCCTTTCTGTCTGAATACCAGGCAGCAAGACCTAAAGTCTTAAGACAAAGCATGCTTGTAACAGGACACATTTCTGGCAAGCGCAGGATGCTGAAAGTGAAAGCAAAAAAATTGCTTTCAGGCCCGTGTAGTCAAGATACTGCTGTCTGTCTTCTCTTACGCTGACTCAGTTTTGTTGCCCTCTGAGGAGAAAGGGCTCTTTCTGCAGGTGTAGGCGTTCAGCCCTCACCCTCCTGTTGTGTTAGGAGTGGGTGACTATAGAAAAAATAGACTGGACACAGAAAAGCTCTTCAGAATAGTGGGAAGACAGCTGTGTTTCTCTCCCCAGCAAACCTAGGTAAGCAAAGCTCGCAAGGGAAGCTGCGGCTTGTAAAAGGATGAAAGGACCTGGGAATGCACAGGAATACAAACACCAGGAAGCGCTCAGGAAAATGAGTAGAAAATCAGTGGATTTTTCTCCCTGTAGAAAGATCAGGGAAGGTGGCTCCAGTACTGGAGATGGTGACAAAAGCGCGGATAATGTAGTAACTGAAGAACAAACCATCTTCACGGAGGCAGAGCTGCCTTCAAGGAAGCAAGGAGTCTGTAAAGGACAAATGTAGTGGGTATGCCCTATTGCTTTTTTCACAGGCTCCCTGCAGCTGATCACTTGGGCTGCTGCAGCGGCAGGTAAGGCACTGGGGACAGACTCCAGGGCTCAGAGGTTGCAGATACCCAGTAATGATGTAGGGGGGGTCTGGCAAGACTGGCCAGCTCTTGTGGGATGCGAATAACCTGGGAGCTCCGCTGGAATAGCTAAAAGCCGTGACTATCAGGGTAAAAGACCTAATGCACATCTCTCAGACGGGCAGAAGAGATTCATACCACAGCTGATGCAGAAGAAGGAGGACACTGAAACCTGAAAGGGACCCAGAACTGACAGTATCTGACAGAACTGGCCTTGGTGATGCAAGGCTGATAAAAATAATTCATAAACCTGTGCTGGACCTCGTTACTAGTAAGCATGAGGAGAACAAGGCTAAAAGAGAGAATCTGAGCGTATTGTCTGGCCTCATGAACATGAGAAGCCACAGGGCCTGTTCTTAAAGGAACAACTGTATTAGGATTTTACAGGCAGAGAGGGCAGGCAATACAACGTATGAAGACTGACATTGCTAATACCTACATTGCGTTTTCCTAAGTTCTGTGTCCGCTGGAGGTTATGGACAGCTCTGAAGAGAGATGCCTGAGAGAGCCGGGGATCTGCTCTGTCACAGATGGAGCAGTGCCTATGTGAGTCCTGCGAGAGGTGGGCCAGCCTGTTCCCACCCATCTCAACCAAAGGGACACTTTTTCCTACAAGCAGAACATAAATGCTCGCTGGAGGGGGTGCTTGTGTGAGACAGAAAACATCCCCTCCACGGTGCGCGGAGCCTTCCGGATGATTTGTCACCATCCGCCGCAGGGCTGTGATTTGCTCTGAGGGGACACTCAGCCTCTCCAGGGGCTCCCTTCATCCTACGCTCACCTCTGTGCCCACCTGCGAAGGGAGCCGGCTGTGCGGGGGCCACAGCCTTTCCCCAGTCCCTTGCTTTGGTGCTGTGACTGCCCCGAGGGCGCGCACTGAGCACAGCCCTGGGTACTGCTGTAGCTACCCGGTAATTTGCCAGGTGTGGCTGTAGATCTTGGCTGTAGCGTGGCACAGAGAGGCTACGTGGGCAAAGTGCTGTGCCTGTGTCTGCACATCGGCTTGTAAGTAAAGTAAATTGCTAATAACAAGGGGCTCGAAGAAGTGTATTTGTAAGCCCAGCAGCAAACAGTATAGCTCATGCTGAAAGACAGTGCAGGATCTCTCATACAAATGTCAGAACATCCTTACGCAGAAGAGCCCAGAAGGTACACAGCGTGTCCTTGGAGGGTGCTGCCCCCTCCCATCTCTGAAGGTGTCTGGAGCTGTGGTGACACGAGGAATGATCTGCTTGCTTTTTTTTTTTTATTATTTTTTTTTTTTCTCCTCCTCCCTGTTGTTTTTGGAATAAGCTGAAGAAGTGGATTATATCCCAGCAGAGGGAAAGGTAGGCTGAACTCAGAGGTTACCCTTTGCTCATCTTGCCAGCAGCAGTGTGCAGGACGGACACGTTCTGGGTTTTGATGTATTTGTCACACTGAGACCAGGGAAGTGATTGTTTCCAAGACGTGTCAATGACTCTCTGAAAGGGAGTGCGTGAACCAGTAGGGTGGGGAGGCAGCATATTCCAGCGGTACTGAGCAAAATGGCACAAGGACATCCCTCCACCCCTCTGCCCTCACCAGACCATTACAATACAGGCTGCAAGGCCAGCCCTGTGAGCAGAACCTGATGGACAAACTGTTGTTCATCCATCGCACTTTGCCGGGTCCCAGATGGGGCGGAAGGAGCTCCAGGGCCATTTTCCTCTGTGTCCTCCATGACCAGCAGCCCCCTTCCCCTGGGGCAGGCTCCATAGTAGCAGTCACCTTGTGGGACCTTCCCAAGGGACCAGCCTTTCAGCATCGTTGGCATGGGAAGGCAAAGCACAGTCGTTAACACATGTGAGCTGGTCTGTCGGCTCAGTCATCAGAGGCTGTGAGAGATGGAGGTCACAGACCTTTACCAGTTTCACTGGTGCCTTGGTGGTTTGGGGGTATATTGCACTCTTATGCCCCGGCCCCGCGTTACCTAGAATGGAGACCTGCTTGGGCGCACTGCAGCTGCTGACCTCTGTGCCCTGGTCTTCTTCCCACGTAACCCTGGATGCAGATGGGCAGAGGAGGGTGGTTTGCTGCATGCCCAGGTCTCATCCCCAGTGTGTATTCAAGTTATGATTGTCGATGGACGTGCAAAGCATTTTTAGACAAAAAAACCCAACAAACAACAAACCAGAACAGGCACAATTTTCTAACAAGTAATGTCATTTAATGAATGAAATACTCTAGAAAATAGAAACTACCCAGATGCTGGTTGGTTGGTCTGTTTGGGGCTGGGAGAAGGCCCTTGCTTGGACAAACAGTGCCTTCTCTGGATTCTTTTGTCAGCATTTGTAGTTGCTGGAAACAAAGAAAAGTCCGTATATTGAAAGAGACACTAAAGGGGCAATTTTTTTCTAAAATGCGGGAAGTATGCAAAATGCCTTCCCACCCTGTCCCGTTGGGCAAGTGGCACGAAGGGCTCAGAGCTCACCAGTGTCTTTGCAGATGATTCACACCTAAAAGGGATAGACTCAACCAACGGTACCTACCACAGTTCAGTCCTCTAAAATCATGGGAGACTTCTCGCTTTGCAGAACATCTTGTGGCCTCTGGTGTTACTGCACTTCTTTCTGGGTGCTTTTCTGCACGTGCTGTGTCTCTTCCCTCAAGGTCTGGCTGCTAATTCCAGGGAATATGCTTTTCAGAATGTCACAGTACACTGTGTACAGCTCTGGGTCTATTTTGGGCTTGGGCAGAGATCGGGAGTTGCAGGCCGGTTCAGTGACTGAGTGCTGTAGCAAGTAGACGTCGCTGAAGAGCGCAGTTAGGATCTTGTGTGCGGCCTTGTAAGGGTCATCTTCAAACTGCACCATTGCCTTGAGCTCCGTCAGGGTATAGCCGTTGTAACGCTTGCTGTCTTCGGCCAGGGGCTGCACAGTCTCACCAATGTGTCTCACTTTCCACTTCAGGCATTTCAGTTCTTCTTTTACATCCTCTAGTTCTTGCTCCATGGCTTGGAATTCCTTCACGGTTACAAATATCCTGCCAAGGAAAGAAGTGGCAGACAGAGTGTGGAGTTCAGAGGCTCAGGGGCTTGAAATCAACCCAGCTTGCCTGGGGTCGGACCACCGAGCCTGAGGGTTGAGAAGGGAGATCCCAGCCATGTCACTGAATACCATCCCCAGCTCTTATCCGCCAGGCTTCATCGTAAGAGCAGAGTTTCCCTCTGCTATTATAGGGAGAGAGATGTGCTTTCTCATTTGGAAGGAAATGAGGCACCCTAAAACTCTGTCCTGTTGGAGGAGCTGAGGTTGACAACCTGGCCCAGGGATGGTCTGTAATCAGGTCTGGAGAGCTAAATGAATGTATGGAAAATACGGTATTTTGCTTCTTGGGTAACAGGTTTAGTGGGAGCACAGGGTAGTTACTGGAAAACAAACCCTGGGTATATCTAAATCATAAAAGAAAATTTAATTTTTTTGTGAGGGGCTCTTAATGACCCTATACCGAGTTGCGTCATTTGAGGACTTAAACGTGTCTATGGTCTGGATACATACCTTTCATGATCAGGATCTTCCAGATCTGATTCAAAACCCTTTCCTGTATTCTTTAATCCAGTTTTAGAATAGCCAGGAGACTGGGAACTATCTTCAGGCATCATTGTTGCTGGAGGCCTTGTGCTTTTCCTGGTTGGGGTCAGTGTGTGATCCGATGCTGAAGCTTGTATGTTTTGTGCTGTGTGAGGACAAAAGGTGTAGAAGGAAGTTGCATTGATCCCTGGACTGACTGGAGAGAAGTCAGAGTATTGCTGTGGCTTGGCTGAGCTGGGTGTTAGACTGAGCCTGGGGCTGTCTGGGCAAGATGCTGGAGTAGTCCTTGCTCTGAGTGGGCTGGAACACGATATTGCTAAATTTTTGTCTCTCTGCTCAAAAGGTTGCGGGTTTGGTGGTTCTCCTGGGGCCAATCTAGTGATGGAGGCAATGTCCAGCAGGGTTTGATCCTGAACCATGGAGATCTGGCTGGTTGGTTCTGATGAAAGTGAAGAGCTGCTTGATGTGTCGCTGGAAGAGCTTGACGTAGCGAATGGGGGTATTTTCTGAGCATTATGGTCACTCCTGTTCCTCTGCGTGCTAGTGACATTTAGAGCTGGGTGTTGTGAAGCCCTAAAGAAAGACAAACACACACCTTTTCCTCTGGACTGGGCTAAAGGCTTATAAGACAATTTTAGGCCTGCCTGGGGACTGGTTTAAGCCTGTTTCCCATAACTGCATTTCCCCATAGGCTGATTTGCTTCTCATGTCTGTATAAAACCCTCTGCTTCTCATGACCAAGAACAAAGTGTTTGAGAACAAGGCACGTAAATTCAGCACCAGTTCCTCCCCGGTGCCAACTAAGCATTCCTCAGCTATCATCAGTGTGATAATCACTGGCACATCAGTGTTCTTTTTCCCAAAAGTCATACATCTCTGTGAGAACCAAGGATTTGGTGCTGGGGAAGGACAGGAAGGGAAGAAACCTACCGCCATACTGACGGTGACAAATTCCAGTAAGAACGCAGAAGGATAAAACCTGGCTTGCGGGTTGCCACAGGACCTGCCCCTGATCGCCCCTGCAAAGTGTGAAGACCTGCCTTCGCCTTGGACCCACACGCCTTAGTCTCCTGGTAGTTCTGCACGGTTAGCCAGTGAATTAGGGGATGAAAAAACAGGCAAGATAAAAACAGAAAGGCTGCACAGAATGACATCATTGTTCCTGTGGTGACATTCTAGGACATTTCTTTTATACAGCACAGTGTGTTAAGGACTTTTCTTACACCACCACACAACCCCCACCCCACCCCCAATACAGGGCTCACCGGCTATTTTAGGAGGCTGGAAATGCCAACTGCATGGGATACCAGGCTACCCCTCCCAAATATTGTTTCCTGTACTTCTCTCCTGGCTGCTGCCAGGCAGGAGAGATCCCAATGCTTTGTATTCTACGGCTAAATTTTGCTTAGTTTGGCAAGACTGACGGCAAGAGAGGAAGATGTACCCATGAAGACTGGAATTGTCCTGATGGGTAGTGGATGCTGTTAGAAATGCCTTGACGTTCAAGGGGAACAGAAACGTGCCCGCTGTGCAGATCATGATTCAGGATTTCTAATAGCCAAAGGACATGACAAACGTTTGTGGCAATACCAGCGATCAACTGAGTCTTCTTGTGCATCTGGTATATTCATGTTCCTCTTGTGGTGGAAGACAGCAGAAAGTCCTAGTTTGGACGGGTTGTATGAGATCTAGTGCCATGAAGTCCTGGCCTGTTAGTACCAGTGGCTTGAATTAGCTACATATTCACTTCTCCACCTCCCTGCACCTTTCTCAGTGTTGGATGCGATTAAATGCCAAATTTTTAAGGTCCTGATGAGCATGCTTCACACCTATTGGCTTCAATAGGGTTAATTAAGGCCTTTGCTAGATCACAGAATAATTATCAGGTTTAAATTATAATTGGAAAAGCAGACAGTTACAGAGCTACTGCATAAAAACAGAGCCAAAAAAGAAGCATAAAATGAGTTATATAAAAAGCAGGAGAGAAAACAAGAACGCACATGTCAGAGAGAGCACCCTTCCCCAGAAGTGCCTTGCTTTCACAGACTGGCTAAACAGGGGTGGAAGACAAAGAATTGCCAACTAGATATAAAGAATAACTTTTTCACCCTGAGGGTATTCAAATACTGGGACAAAGGCCAAGAGGGGTATTGGGAGCTCCATCCCTGGAGGGATTCAGAACTCAACTGGACAAGGAACTAAGCAGCCTGATCCAGCCTGGTCTAATGGACACGCTGCGAGTAAGGGACTGGACTAGAGACCTCCAGAGGTCCTGTCCACCCTCTGTTATTTTGTGATTCAGTGATTCTGCCTAACTATGAAAATAACTCCTTTCCCCCCCCGTTTCCCTTTCTCCTTTCACTTTTCTCCCCTCTGACTCCCGTCTCACCATCCTTTTCTTCCAATGGAGCCTCCGGGCTGTCCCCTTCCATACTGACGTTATAGTGCCTGTTGCAGGAGAGTCCCTCATAAATAAAAAGGCTTTTAAAGGAAAAACAGTGCACTTGCAGCCCTCTGGCTCAGACGGATTGCTACCCCTTCTTTGTGTAAGTCAGAGGCGGTAGCTCAGGCCTTTGGAAGAGTGGGCTGTGGGAGCAAGGGGAGCCTGGAGCTGGGCATCTTTGTTGTGTTGCCTTTGTAAATGGTGTTGCTGTTTCTCGGTCTTTCCTGAAAGCAAGGAATGATGCCTTGTAGCGTGTTTGGTCATGCTGTGGAGGCGTTCGGAAAGTTGGAGTTTGGCACGGGTGAAGCTGATTTGTTCATTTCTCGCCAGAGAAACTCCGAAACCTGGTAAATTTGTGAGGATCTAGAACCAGAGCTTCTGGCCGAAGGAGAGCATCCCCACGCCCCAGGGAGCAGGCAGGTGGGGAGAGAGCTGTCTGTTGGTTCATGGGCTGCCCTGGGACTGAGAGGAGGAGTGGAAAAGGGTGATCTTCTGGCACAGAGAACACAAAAGTACTGGTTATTCAAATCAGAGCCCGATCTCAGGCATTCCTTAATCTTCGCTACAAAACCCCACATTCAGGAAAGCCTTTTTGCTGTAGCAAAGTGTAGAAAACTTGTATCTGACAAGAGCAAATCTCATTTTAAAGCAACTAAAATAAAAATGCATGTTGTAACTTTTTTGTTAAAAATATACATATCTGTCCTCAAATATCCTACCGTGTAAAACTACCTGAACATTAAGTGAGCAACAATCCCTGCCTACACCCTGGGGGGAAAAAATAATATGCACAGTAACTGAAGGGCTATTTGGGTGCATATACAATCCGAAATACTTCATTTCACATCTTTAGCAGTGTTGGAAAGGGTTGGCTTTTTTTGTGGTGTTTGGGGTTTGGTTTTGAGGGTTTATTTCGTAAATCCAGGATTAGCTATAGGAGGTGGAACATTTATTGAAAGATGCTATTTAAAAGAGTGACAGAAAACACGTTTTATAACTAATTCACTGAAGATTTATGTAAGAAACATTTCCAATTCACCTGTGCACTGGAGGAAACAAAAAAGTATTATAAACTATCATTTTATTTTGCTTTCCTTTTCCACCCTTTAATTTGCACTGGCTGCAGTGCTAAACATGGGACTGAATTTACTTTTATCACCATGCTTATCTCAAAAGCAGAGGAGCTGGTTGCTTAAGAAGCAATCTGAAGCTTGTTAAAGGAAAATGTCAGTCTGGATTTTAGCAGAGGTAAATGAGGACAGGACTGAGACCTATAACTTTGGAGTTTCGTAGCGGGCAAGGGTTTGCCTGAAGACAGGAATGAAATTCCCATCGCTTTCAATATAGCAAGGCTGGATCTTAGATCTGTAACCATGGTGCTTTATCAGAGGGGATTTTTTTTTTCCCCACCTGTTTTTATGTAGTGAATCACTATGAACTGAATAAATTACAGGAAAAATTGCAAGACCTGGAGTTGAAATCAATGCTGACATGAAATAGGAAGGTGATTGCAGCTGTCAGGTACCTCCACAAGGAGAAACCTTGACTCAACTTTGAGCGACACTTCAAATGCGTCAAGCCCTTGTTGTCTGCCTTCTTCCAGCCCTGTGCTGCTCAGCATATAAAGCATGTTCCCCGTTGTCAGAGTGACCTTGTCTGCCGTCTGTGCCTTGCCCTCTCCAGCTGAGCGTGTGCGATAGACTTTTTGTAGCACTGAATTTAGAGACATTTGAAAGTTGCCTGCAAATCCAGCACCGCTTTCCTTCTGTGGCACTTCCAACCAAGAAGAAACAGTCGATATTCTTTTTTTTATGAATCATTTCCACCATGTTTTAAATCTAGAGTTCTTCTGATGATCTTGTTTGAATAGAAAAAAATGACAACGTGCTTTACAGTGAAGCCCTGAGGGGCTGGTTGCATACATCTTACTGGAGACAGCCAGGGGTGGGAGGATGGTAGAAGAGCTGTGGGATGGACCCAGGGGAAATGCCTGCAGGGTGATGATATGAGAATAAAATTTTATTTTTTTTCAAGGCCTCCTCTTTGTCAGGTGACCCTTCTAAAATGCCCACACTGCCAAAACAGTGACTATATTATTTTTTTAATGCTGAAGTCATTTTGAATAGTCTTTCAGTTTTCTATGAGAAAAGCTGGTATCCCGGACCCTGGTTTTATCTGCCTCAAGTAACAACCAAGGCTTTTAGCCACAGACAGTAAGAATATGCTGTTTCCTGCTCAGCTCTTGGCTCGTCTGAGCTACCCGTCTCCTCTTTGGCTTTGCCACCATACCTGTCCCTCCTTGTCCTTTGTGACATTTCTCCTACCTCTCTCTTACCCCTTGCTCTACATCTGCCACCCACACCTCTGCCCTGTGTGTCCCAGGCACATTGATCTAAGCAGCAGGCTCATCATATTAATGCCGAGGGTTGGGAGAAGACTGGAGGAGAGGGTGGAAGTGACATGGACATGCAGATCTCTGAAATCACCTACAACTGCTGTCTGGAGTCTAATAACAGTGAGTGTTTCTTGGTAATAAATAACTGTGCAGCAACAACAAAAAAAAGCCTCATGTGAAACTTCCCCTTTTATCATCTTTGTGCACAACTGGTGCCTTGAGATCTCCCAGCCCTGCACATCTGAAAGAAAAAGCTGAGACCTCCAAGGTCAAAAATGACAGCAAATAGACTGTTAAGAGTGTTGAGAACTTTGCAATGGAAATGCTAAGTTTGGTATGAAGAAAACATGACTGGGGATATTAGATGTATGGGGGCCAGCGCCATATGTTTGCACAGGAAGGCAGCTTGGTGAGAGCAGAGGATGCCAATTTATAGCTAGAGCTCCCTGATGCTGTTCCTAGCCCAGCTCATGCAAGTGTAAACCCTGTTAAAGGAAAATTATAGTGTAGTCATGGACATTAAATGGTTTAATATAGAATTCTCAAGACTGAATATTGCATTGCCCCGATCAAGACTCCTCTGGAATCAAGCTCCTGATGAAATTTATAATTTAAGGCCACTTCTCAAAACAGCTTAGTCTCGCCAACAGAGGAACCTGAGATTCTGCCCTGGTCCTGGCCTGGCGTAAGGCCCTTCGTGCTACCTGTGCTCTCGCAGTGCTCCTGGGCTGCTCGCAAACCTTTAATATCCTCTCTTCTAAAATCACCTGGCCAGTTGGTGTTTGTCTTCTACAGTTGCTCAGTCTGTTCTTTTATTTGGAGTTTTTACTGTTTCACTCTACAGTGGCACTCCCCAAAAATCTTTGCCTCTCAACAAGGACCAGATGCCCTGTTTTGTCTTTGTGGAAGGACAGAAAAAAGCATGATGTCTGAGGATGAGTGAATATTCCTTATATGCTGTTCGGTTCAAATGAGAACAGCCTCAGAGCATTTCTAAGGGAGGGCAGCGGACAAGTCCTCCCGGGAAAGAAATGCTCGTTGAATCGAGCAGCCGGAGTAACTTCTGGCGATATGTCCTTGTGTCCTACTGGTACAGGACCACCTCTGTGTGAAGGGTTCAAAAAGAGCTCAAAATGATCTGCTGTCATTTCCTCTGCTAGTGGGATGTGGAGGGGTGAGTTGACCAAGCAATGGCGAGGACTCGGTCTGTTCTAGGTGATGTGCCCCTTGCTTTCATACAAGCAGGCCCCTGGATAACCAAAGGGCCACTGTAACCTTTGTGGCTGCTCTGAATTTAGCAAAGCGCTTCCCATGTCCTTCTCCTGCCATTAACAATTCTCTGCCGGCCATGAGCCCACTGCATGGGTAATGCGACAAAGAAGAGTGGGATGCATGAAGCTAGAAACAACATTCAGGAGAATCCTCTGGTCGGGTACAGGCCAGTCATGGCTTGATGGGGCTTGTTCCAGGAAGGAGACTTTCATCGGAAGGTTGTGCAGCTTTTGCCATCCTGAGGAGCAGTAACTAATGTTTTTTCCCTCCCTAATAAGCATGAATAACAAAGATCCTGAAGCTTAAGTTGGATTCATAAGTAAACTGCGATCTGAGAGCAGAACTTCACTCATGTCACATTATTAATATTGATCTGATTTCATTACAGCAGGCAACTGATGTGAAGCTGAAACTGATGTAATATCAAAGAATGGGCACTGTACTTTAACCTGATACCGGACTTCTCGTTTGCAGTTTGCTTTCACAGCGCTGTCAGCACACTTATGGAGGTAAGCTACGCGTCATTTAAACTCAAGTACTAGGGCAGGGCTGGGCATAGGACCAATAGAGCTTTGTTTCTATTCCTCAGAACACCTAATGTCAAGAATAGTTATTTGTTCTTTGAAACAAAGACAGTCTTCATAATGAAATAAGCACATTTGAGCACTAGCCAGTAGCTTGGCAGGTAGGGAATTTTCTTGGGAAATATGACCCAGATCAATTTTATACTAACAGACATTTTCAGGCCTGTGAAGGTGAAGGTTCTATAACTGACACGGCATTTTCAAGGAGCAGGAGTTAGCAAGTGAGCTGATGACAAACCAAGCTGGAAAGCAGTGCTAGCACTGTCATGCCTGTGGGGAGACCACCTGCAGTGACACGGGACGGGAGAGCTGTTCCAGCAGGTCTGATGAGGGATCAAGACCCTCAGTTATTAGGTTTATGGACATCAAGCTTCCATGAGTATGTGGCTGAGATGTGTATCTCAGCAAGACAGAGGCAGAAAAATGCTACGAGGTTTCCAAATTTTAAGAGCACAGAGTCAGCAAGTCGCTTTCCCAAGTCTCCCTCCTCCTGAATGAAGAATCATTTGCTTGCTTTGCAAGGAAATAGATGCATGAAATGGCACACATCTTTCCTGGAGACTAAAGGAAAAGTAGTATTCAGAGCAGGGCAGCAGCCATGCCCCGATATTGCTCTGTACATTGAACCAGTGATTCCCATAGCTTAAAGTCAGAATTTTTGCAAACACTGAATAAAAGCATAGCAATTTTCTGAGTAAGTGCAAGAAATGGCATTAATTATACTAATTATTGTCTACCAAATCTGCTTTCAATCATTTTTATATTCAATAGCATGCATCATCATGAATTGGTGATAAATATAGATGAAAAAAGGTAGTGATAATGAAAGTCATACAGGTGTAAATTAGAGCATAATTTTAAACTACTATGAAGTCACAGCTTCTTGAGATAACATAAAATTATAGGAAATGTGCACATCCTAAATTGAATCCTGGAGAATTTTGTACTGTTCGTATGCTAGTTGATCATCATTTGGGCAACACTGGCTGGGAAGGTTACAAACCTCTGTTTCCACAGCTTCCTACTCCAAACCTTATTCTTAACCCCAAGGAGCCAGCGTGGGGACAGCACAAGCCATTGTGTATCGGACATATTCGAGCCGTGGTCACTTACTATTTGGGGAGCAGCTATGGAGGCACTGTAACCTCAGGTCCCCAGCCTCAGCCCTCTCCTCCTCAGTCCTGGAAAAGAGAATATACAAGTAGCACCTTTAACAGAAACAAAGGCTGCTCCCAAATGTAAAGAAACGGAAGCGTCAAAATCAGTAAGAGTACAACATACCTGGGCTCCTCCATCTATAGCCAGCCAGGCCCATTATGGAGATCATAATGGTCTCAGGAAGGGCTCGGTTCCATTGGCTTTGCCCCTCTCGGGGGAAAGCTCATGTAAAGAGGCCATGGGGAATAGAAATGAGGGGCTCAGGGGTGCGTCTCTCCCACTCTTTCACTCTTCAGGATGAATCTAAGTGTCGGGGACTAACAGCATTCTACAGTACGTGTGTGTTGGAAGCGGGTGTGTTGCATGTGCTACACCGTGTAAGGGCCAGCCCGTGTAATTTTCCCAAAGGAACAGCTCTGCGGATAAACCTTCCTGTGTTGCAGAATAAAGTACAGAATAAATCCAAGGCAGAACTTTACACTCATCCCTGTGTGCTCATGAAAGATGAACAGTCAGATTGGAAATTCTCATTGCTGTCCATATGAAAAGATACTGACTCTGTAAATGGGAAGTATGGTAGGTGAGTAGCTTAAAACCTGTTCACATATCTAGGTGACCAAGGAGGAAACCAGAGCAAAAGGTTGGCATGTCTTTGGAAAGCGTTGATATGAGCTGCACAACATCTTACATGAGTACAATGGAGTTAGAGAAAGCAAGCTGTGAGTAAGATGCATTAGAGAAATGTACAAAAAAGGAAAAAAACAGCATATGCGAATGATGATTTGAAAAGTTCTGATTCTCATAGTGTTGGGAATAGTCCTGATTTATTATCTCTGCAATAACGTTGGTCCCGGTGTCTGTTTCAAACTGCTCCTAGCACTTCAAAACTACATTTTCTATCCCTGCAGAGACATTTTGTCTGCACTGGTATCAATGGCAGTTTGAACTCAGTTCACTCTAGGATTTCACCAGCAGCATCTGCCTGATGTTGGGTTGGTTTTGCAGATCAGAGTAAGGGCTCAGTCAGCAAGAAAAATGTTGTGAAATCAGCTGCCATACCACAATGGGTGTTGATGGACAGCTGCAAGTTGGCAAATACTGTGCTGTGGATGAGTGAACTGTGGAAGGTTGAATCTTCCGGATTTACTTGCTAAATTTGTTTGTTGGTTTAACAGCACCTACTAAGTGAGATTTGCTTCACAGGGAGCAAAAGGCTGGCTATCAGACTGGAGACAGGGCTGTGCTGATCTCTAAGGTCCCCTCTCCCACCGGTGCCAGGGTGGGCTAACCTCCTTACCCCAGTCTGCAGTGGCTTCAGGTCCCATGGGACTCAACACCCCTGACCTCACACAGCCTGAGCAGGCATGGATGCACTTCCAAAAGCTGCTACTCTTTCTCCTCTTGTCAACAGTAAAAGAGAGAAATAGATAATTCAAGTTTTCTTGTCTCACTTCACCAACGTTTTATTCCTTGCTCAAGACAGTGACTAGCTCTCCACGAGGATCTGCCCTGGATTTGATTTCCACCCATTCAGGCCCCCTGTCCCTGACCCCAGGCTTCAGTCCTCACGTGCTCTCACCCCAAGCCTCTACATGCCCCTGCCCCAGATCTTCCTCCCTGTAGCTACAACAGTCCTTGTTCCAGCAGCTGTGACTGTTGCCGTAGGGTCTCCATCTGCCCCAATAACACTTTCTGCCTTTCCCCCAGCCCACCAGAGAAGCAGAGAGGAAAGATTTCATTCTTTACCTGAAAGCAAAGTCCACCAGAGTTCTAGGAGCAAGGAAAGGTGACGGGGAGTGGCTGGAAGGGGATTTTTTAGATAAAGGAAGGCAAGAAACTGGGGACAAACTTGGGAAAGACATTCAATGTGAATAACCTAGCTGCACTGTCCCTTGCCTGAATGGATGTGACAATAGTATCGGTGTGGCCAGTTGGTCTAAATGAGTCCAATTTTTGTGAATGTGTCCTAATTATTACACAGCCATGTGGGCAAAGCTGCTAAAACTGCTACATCTACTACTGATTTCCATCTTGCCTTCCTCTCACTGCCTTTTTAGAACCCCCAAACTAGATGGTTGCTCATTTATTAGATGTTACACTAAGAAAGCTGAAGATCTGATGGTCTGGGTGCACTGAAGTTCGTGCTGCAGTGGGAGGGTTACCCCAGTCCCCTGCTTGTGGGCCGGATTTTCTCATGGCCTTACGGACACACTTGTGCAGGGTAGGGAGGAAAGTGTGGGATGTCATGGCATAATCCACTGTGCAGCAGCTACAGCTCTGCGGCAGCAGGCGGTGGCGAAGGGGCAGCTGTCTGGTAACCGCTATCTGTGTGCTGCAGGGCATGACAGAAGCCAAAGAGCTGGTCAGTGGAAGAGGAGAATGTCCTGGCACGTTGACATTCCTTCAGCTGACTGTCACATATAGCTTATCAGACTATATAGGAGAGAACAAAGAATCTCGGTCCCTTTGACTCATCTAGAAGGATCCTCAGAGCAAAGGAAGCAGAAAGGTATGTGGAGGGTTCCCCCTCTGCTAGCTGGCCTGAACTGTAGACAATGGACCATGCTCAAGATCAAAGGCGCAAGAGTATTCATATGAAACAGAGCAGAAAGAGCGATTGAGAGGGTAAGAAGAGAGATAGCTATTAGGAATTGGCACCTAATAAACTAAAAAATTGAAAAAGATGAGCAAAAGATATAGACAAATACTCAGTTAAAAGGAAAACTGGAGAAAAAGGGAGGACAACCAATAATAGGACAAAGACTGAAAGCTGACATGTTGCAGATAATTCTACTGATAATTTTATATAACACTTAATACATGAATAATACCTCCCAGCCTGTATAATTTACCTGTTCTGCTTAGAGTTACTCTAAGGGCTATCACATCTTTTATATCTGAAGAGCTATAATATCTTTTCATTTTATGGTGTGAACTACAGGGTCTATTTTGTCTGGACTTTGCAAAGTATCCCAGGCCTGGGAAGGAAATAATTGCTGAATATAACACCATGAATCTTTAATTTTTCAGCAGCTGTTTCCATATTTTCCCAGTGACAGTAAGATCCTCAGCTGCTGAGAGACAAAGTCTGTGTCTTTGTGGTTGCAGGTCGTCAGAGAATTTGGCTGCCTCTGCGTAAGCTCTGTTTGCAACTTGGTTGTGCTTATGTGTGGACTTAGGGCTGGATAAGTATATGCGCTGTTTAAGGTGGAGTCGAACCAGGCTGTGGAGCAGGATTTGGAGTGTACGCATATATTCGTGTGATTTTAAAGGTCTTTCCTATGTTCTTCACAGCCGAGGCAGTTCTTAGGATGCGGAGACTGGAGTTAACAAGCAGCAGTTAGGCAGACTGTGCGAGGCTGACATGCCACGGGAGGGGATGGGGTGAGCTGACGGAGGAGGAGGGGTTCAGGAGAGCAGGCCATGCATTGGTGTGGCTCATCCCCTGCATCTCCTGCTCTGGGTGGTGAACATGGTGCACACTTGTTGAACTGGGAGCTCTGAAGGGAGCATTTCAGCTCTTTCATCTAATATGTCTCTAGTAAGTCTTATGTTGTTATAGGCAGTTACATGCGATTAAAATTAAGCGAAATACAATGATATTATGTTTGACTAAGTACTTGCAAGATTAGCAGTATTTTACTGTCAGTATTTTTTGTAAAGCAAATTTCTTCTCTGGGAGCAGGGACCTGTAGAAGAAAATTCCAACAAAAAGCTTTTATCAGGCAAAATGGGGCTAACGCTTTTCTTCCTCGTCTCCCAGAAGATAAACCACAGCTGTTGGGAATAATGATTCAGCTTTAACTTTCCCTAGAAACATATTGCTCTTAGAAAACTGCCTATTGCACAAAGTGTATTCAATGCAGAGGCTAGACGTGCATGTACAGTGGGTGCTGGATGTGTACGAAGGCAAAGGAACATGCAAAGAGGGTAGTGATATGTACAAAGTAACTGGAAGGAAGAAAGGCTGGAGGGTTTTATTTATGAGGTATGAAAAGGAACATGGAGGTGTAGGAGTAGGAGGGAATGTGAAGTATCCCTGTGTATATGCACAAGAAGGAAAGAGAATTTATTTTCTATTTGTGCAAGGGAAGATCGGAGCGAGGGGAAGTTGTGTGCTTGCTGGGACTGCTGGCACCCACGGCATGTAGCAGCACTGTGTTGCTACCTGATGACCCCTGGACCCACTGCAGTTTCAGAGTATTTCCAAGTCGCAGTAGTGAAGCTGATCATGAATATGTTAACTTAAAAAAAAAATGAATGTAATGCTGCACAGCTTTAAATCTCTGGAATGATCCCATGGTAACACTGTCTCTGGGCTTCTTATTATGTATTCAGATACAACAATTAAAATAAAGTGATATAAAAAAAGAAAGTCATAATCATGAAGTTTGGGAACACCACATGCTTGAGCTGTGTTTGCCAAGTGAGTGTGGAGGGGCTTGGAGGATGTGACCAACAAGTAACTTGTTCACACAAATTCAAAATGAGCAAGGAAGCTGGAAGGACAGAACAAAATATATGGTCTAGTCATAAAGCAAGTGGTAGAGACAAAGCATTGTCTCTGTAAACTGGTCAGGCTGGCTCTGACCAGTAGACAGAGCAGTGACAAGGCTGTTCTGTATGCATGTTGCCTAGTATAGAGCTTGTTTTAAACGATACATATAAAATAAGAGTTAAAAACCACATTGGTTTGTACTGGCCAAGGTGGGACTTGTCACTTGCCTTGGGCATATGTGTGTTGAAAACCCCGCTAGTTGCATAGGTTAAGTTCAAACCTTCCTTCCAAGAGACCTGAAAAAGCCTTGATGCTGTGTTCGGCTTGTTGTCATTCCTTGGGGCCCTTCACTTGTTTATCTAGCGTCTTGGCATGAAGGTCTCTCAGATTACAGCTAGTCCAATATGGATTTGATTGTAAAGTGTTATGTGGTGTTGATTTACATGTATATAAAAATAGGGGGGCTGTGTAATATGGTGGATGCAAAAAGGATCAAAATCAAACCGCACAATACCTGTGTGAGATAAAGGGGATTACTGTCCTCTATGCCATTAATGTTTTCTGCTATTTACTGTTCCAGAAAGGGACGCAGTGGTACTTCATCAAGTTTCCTTAGCATTTTCCAGCGTAACACAACATACCCGGTTGCTTACAATTCTGCCGGTCTCTCATCTGCAATTCTCACTTCATTAATTCGGCTGACTGCTTTCCCTCAGCTGACTGTTTTCCCTCACTGAGTGTTGATTTCTCCTGAGGCACATGCTGACCATTTCCTCTTCACTGTGTTTGGGTTTTTTTTTCTCACACACAGATATTTTTAAATTCACTGTTGTCTCTAAATGCAAAATAGGAAAATCATGGTTGTTTGCATCATTTCTCTCAGACTGCCTGAAAGTAGAGTGAAAACTTGGAAGTTGGCAGAGAAATAACTGTAACAGCAGAGACTATTAGTTAAGGCTGGGTAATCAAAGCAAAGTAATAAGCATGGAAGTTCTCTAGTTTTTCCTGCTCAACAGAGCTCCTCACTTTGCTACTGAAGTGTCAGATCATTTCAAATCTTCTGTCTCCTCAGAGCTTCCCAACCGCTCTCTTCCACCACTGAGAAACTGCCACATTGGTCAGAAGAACAAGAATGAATCCTCCGTATGTTTTCTGTCCCCAAAATATCTTTACATTACTTCCAACAACAGGCTTTCGGTGAGGATTCTCTGTACTTCTCAGCTCCTCGTTCCGCAAAAGGTACCCCTACGGAGTCCATCACACCTTCCCTGCTGTGTGGGGTCAATATTTTTGTGTTCTTCACATTCTGCAATTTTAAGCAAAGCCTTAACCTACCCACGAAAGGATGAGGGCAGCAAGTATTCCAGTGCAGCCACGTTGGCCAACTACGCGTGCATGGGGCGAGCAGTGCGGCAGGCAGGCAGCGTGCGGTGACGGGCAGCGTGAAGGAGCATCTCTGGGCCTTCAGGGCTCACACAGGACTTAGAGCCCATCTAAGACCCTGGTAGCAGTGTGGGTGGCACTGTGCGGATGTTTCTGCAGTGCAATATAAAGTATGCGCTTTGTTTGTGTGGGGGAGCTCAGGAGGATGGTTGTGTGGAGGAGCCTAGGATGGGTTTAGGCATGTGACTAGGGAAGATGGCAACTCCAAAGTGGCCTAGTGGTGGCTGGAAAATGTCTCAGCAGCCATTAGGATTATTGGGAGGTGCCTATTACACATGCTGAGAAAGGATGGCTGTTAACGGTTGTTACATCCCCACAATTTTACCTTTCCAGAGAGGGAATATCGGCTTGCATTGGCAGCATAGCTTCTTATGAATTCCTATGAATCAGATGCATACTGTAAGGACTTGTCAGGTTTTGTTTTAATGAGTGTATAAGAAAAGGCAGGCACTGGGACACCACAAAATTTAAGAAAAAACAAATCAAGGAGGATCTTTTGTGTTTGCCTTTAACACACATCTTCTCCAAGTATCTCAGAGACTTCACCCACGTGTGCTGAAATGGGTGAGAGCCTGGATTTTCTGAGACTAGCAGAGTCCATGAAAACCTCCACTGATCGAGCGACTGACTGCACTGACCTTTCTCTGAAGTACTTGATGGCTTCCTGGTCTAGGAAGTTCTGCTCTTCTCGAAAGCCCTGCTCAAAGATTTTGCGCTTGTGTCTGAACTCAATGACAGTCTTAGTGTAAGAGTTCAAGGTAGTAACGGAGGCCGCCATGCAGCAGGTGAAAGAGCCCCATGCCAGACTGTGGAGAGAGAAACCAGCAGACAGAGCTGGGTTAAGACAGCAGCTCATGTTATATTTCTGACGCCAAGAGACACACATACACAGGATGCGACTAGGCAGGTAAGTCGGCGGTGACAAACCCGTTCTCCTCATCTTACCTCAAATGACCTGTTGGCACGTGCTCAGGCATGCAGGTAGGATGCTGGGCTAGGGGCTGGGCGCAACTTTTGTCCCATGGAGAACCATGTGGCAGAGTGCTAACGTGAACACTCGGTGCACTCCGACAGAGGAGTCGAACACCTTTTGATTTCCCTTTGAAATGTTTCACAGCCTTGCAGACAAGTGCTAAACTCTATAGAGCAGTAAGGAGCTCCTGGAAGGAGTAATGTCCCAGAGAGCATGTCTTTTGGACCCGTGGAAGTTCTCCAGCATCCATGGGAGACTGACTCTGCACAATGCTACTGCAGGGATGGTTTCTATTCCATTTTTTTATGCCTTCATCAGACTACTGTATTTCCTTCTTTCCTGGTTCGTGGACATTTCTAGCACTGCTGGCTTATTATCTGGTCTCTGGAAGCCTGACCAGAATAGAAAACAGCACTTCCATTTTGTGGAGAGCTCCAATCTGAGGGCAGTGCCCTAAGTGTGCAGGCAGCGCTAGCCAATCTTGGTCAGCCAGTGGCAGGACACCTGCAAGTACCAGCCAGGAGCACGGGGAGACAGAAGGAGAAGGAAAGTGGAAGAAAAAAAAAGTGGCTGCCCCAGTGCCAGGCTGGAACAGCAGCAACTGGCTGGGTCTCCTGGCAAGGAGAGTTCATCTGGGAGCTGCTCTGCTCCCTGCTCGTGGACTGGGTTTCCCCGCGGGTGCCTTCTGCCCTCCCTGCATATCTCTCCTCCAGCCTTTACCTCACTGGTCTCAAGTTCAGATGTGGCTGGGGGGAACTCATGGCCCCAGGGAGTTTAGATGCTTTTTGAGCCTGAAGTGGGGCTACAACAAAAGCCCTGCATTCCTCCTTTTGCCTGCAGAGCTTACCTGCGTTCAGGCTCCCCTTGTCTTCACATTCAGCCCATCAGCTCCAGCTACATATAGTTCACAGTGGCTTCCTAACTAACTTGGATTAACTTAATCGTCTGTGTCAGCTACACACTTTACCTGCTCCTTGCTTTCACCTTTTCTATAACCAAAATGAACATTGATATAAATTATGCAGAACGGAAAGAATACAGCCACAGTAGCATTATCTTATAAATACGCATTACCAACAGAGCCCTCAGCGTGAGCTGTGTTCCCATTCTGCAAAGGATCTGCAGACAAGGAAACAGTTTCTCATTTCAAATTAGACAAAACTTGAAAAAGAACACATATTCATAAACTGAAAAATCTGGGGGAAAAAAATGGTTCAAGTAAACAGAAATAGCTCATTTCAATGATTTCAAAATTCAGTGCATAACAAATCCTTTAGGGACTCCCATGGCAATGAAGTGTGTGGAGGCAGCCCTTTCCTAGTCATTTTTGAACCCGTTTGCCAGATGCAATCAAATGAGAAGGAAGTGTAGGGAGCCCTGGGGTGATGAAGTTCCCTTAGGTTTCCCATGGAAGTGGAACTCGTGCTACGTGCGCGTGTCCAGGCACAGGGAAGCCTGGCAAGCGTCTTCCTCTTACACAGAGTGTGTGGAAAAGCTCCAACAGCTAGCTCCAAACGTTTCCAGCTGGGCTCCTAAAAAATATCAAGGAAGAAGCCAGCTGAAACCACATGCTTCACTGTGCCCGGTTGGTGCCTGGGGAAAGACATACAGAGAAAAATTTCTCTTGAAAGTTTGTGATAATTTCTAATCATTAACTCAGAAATGCTGAAAGGTTCAGAGAAGGAAATACAGAATGAAGACTCAATGTGACCTCAGGTCCAGCATTTGGTAAAATATAATAATGAGACAATTATGACTGATAAGTTTTAGTTCTTATGGACCTTGGTTAAATGTCATTTATTTTTAAGTGTAGAGAGTGGTTCTCCTACCTGTAAGACTTACATCCTACCTTGGGTGAAGACCTCTTTAACAGCAATGCCCCTCCATGCCAGCTGTGCCCCAGATGTGGTGGGACTGTACCTATAGTGCCTCTGGTAGCTGAGCTTAGGGCTGTGCTCTCAAGTTCCTCTGTGGCTCAGACAGCTCAGGTTTTTCCGATTTGTTTTCTTTCTCTAGGGGCCGAGCTTGAACATCCACTGATCCTCAGAGCCACCGAAACCCCCTGCCTGGAGAATGCCCTGGCCCACTCCTGGCTTGTGCCAGAGCACAGACCAACCTCCAGGCTTTGCTCATGGCTTGGGAATGAGGTAAGATAACAGGGACCAAGCGGTGCACTTTCAGCGCTGGGACATCTGAGCAGATCACAAGCAGCCCTTCCTCATTTTGAGACGAGGTGTTTCTAGCATTATTATTTTTAACATAGAGTCACAGAAAAAAATAGTTTTCCCATTGGCACTTGGGAAACAAATGGCAGTCCAGATGCCCTTTGGCTCACGGCCATGGGGAGGCTGTTCCCTGGCCCCACTTTTCAGTGCTGTTACAATTCTCTGTGCTCTGACAGGTTGTCAAGTAGGATGCTGCAGTGGTACTTTTTACAGAAGGCTGTAAATAATGCTGATATTCGCACTACTGGTCCAGGGGTATTTGAAGATCACGCTTCAGGACTTCACCTGAAGCCAGATGGAGCAGAAAGAAATTCCTACATGTGCAGAGCTTCCAAACTCCAGCAGGCTGGGTGGGCATTTGTTTTTAACCCTTCTTAAAGAAGGTGTTCAAGTCTGGGCGATGCCAGGGGAGGTTGTAGCTCTCTAGTCTGTACAGCAGTGGTGGTTCAGTGTTCCCTGGAAGGAAGAAGCCTTGCTTTTGCTGCGCTTGACTTTCAGACCTTCCTTTGCCAGGTCTGCTACCAGTCACTGGCATGGCATGAGGAACCCCATGGCCTTTCTCAAGGCGCCGAGCACCACTGCAGGCTGAAAATGCTGCTGCTGTTCACGTCTCCCCCGGGGGAGCTGTGGCTGAGCTGATGTTTGCACCTTGCCCAGCGTCCGCATAGGCAAGTATGTTGCCTTGGAAGGTATGAGGGGAGGGAGAGAGATTACCAGATTTGAGAAGCTGCTGTGTGACAGCAATAGCCTGAGAGGAGGTCACCTCTAACCAGGGTGAACCAAGAGTCAGTGTACGGAGTGAAGCTGAGGGTCCCACTTCAAGAATACGGGAAAAGCTGAGGTTGCTCCCACATATTTGCCAGCTTGTATCTCTGGCATCCTCCACAGTGAGGCCTAACCTGAGGTCGGTCCTGGTCTTTAAACCAGGTCTTTAAACCTTTAAACTGCCTGGGGAGAGCTGCAGGCAGGGGATGCAACGTTTGCTCTGGGACAAAGCTGCGGTTAGGACAGCAGACAGCGAGCGCTGTGAGCTGCCATCGTGGGATGGGGCGCTGGGCTCTGAACAGCTCGCTCGGAGCAGGGGTAGCATGAGTGGGCACGTAACGCCCTGCGGGACCCACGAGCCTCTGATGCCCGCTCTGAGACATGG
Source organism: Sagittarius serpentarius (assembly GCA_034782735.1). Taxonomy (NCBI): domain Eukaryota; kingdom Metazoa; phylum Chordata; class Aves; order Accipitriformes; family Sagittariidae; genus Sagittarius; species Sagittarius serpentarius. The sequence goes on from JAVKLA010000061.1 coordinate 3,797,858, forward strand.
GGTTCCTTGTCTCGCACAAGATGGAGGAGAAAAATCTAATGAGTGTTTTACCATGCTAGACATTTAACAACATTCTGAATTTTTAGTATTGCAGTAAATTATAAAGTAGATTACTGAAGACAAATTAATCAACAGTATGCCTTATTATTTACATATATTGATAATTATGCAATTATTATGACAGAGTTGTTATAAATATTTATATAAATATTATAAATACATGAATTCAGTATATTTATAAGTTCACCATCATCATATGCAATAAATATTCATTATTGATACACAAAATAAGCTGTATTTTAAATATAATGCGATTTATATTTTGTAATATGTTACTAAAATTTTAGTAACTCCTCCCACGAAACACAGTATAGTGAGGGGAGAAGGAAAGACTAATAATTCCCTGCAGTGCTGTGCATAAGAACTATTTGTATTTATTTATTGGTGTTAGCAAAGTTGGTTGTCTCTGCTTTGAGGTGGAATGAAAATAATATGCTATATTTAGAAACGAAAAGAAGAAAGTATTTTCCCTAGCCATCCAAAGAGGCTCATGCGTCTAGAGGGATGTGAATGTTGTTTGCAGGTATTTCTATTCTGCACAGTCTCCTGTTCTTGTTAAGCTTCTTATAAACTTGCAAGCATTATAACACAGTTGACCTATCTTGGCCAAATTATCTTTATGTGATTTTTAGAAGATAAATGGGAAAGGTAAAAAAAAAATATCAGTCTGCAAAATGTTGTGTCCATTTTCTCAAGCCTTCTCCCTATGATCCACAGGGAAGTATCATGGTGCCAGGAACACTACGCCTTCGTCTGCGGTTGTGTTAAAAGTTGCACTGTGAGGTTCAACTGAGACATTAATTACAAACCAACCAAAAAAAAAAAAAAGCTGAAAGTATCTGAAATGCCATGGCAATTATGTACCTAAATTGAACTTTAATGAGAGTGCTCAATCTGTGTTGGTAATTGTGGCTGCTGTTTATTTGCAAGCGCTATGTACCTGCTGATATGCACAGCTGCTGCTGCACAGTCACTGATAACTGTCCTCTACACCTCCACGACTGTACGGCCATGGTGGTTTTTTGCTCCTAGCATTTTGGCAGCTGGAAATTCACATGCATGCACCTGGAAATTTGAGGCGATACGTACAATCTCCCAACAGACAGATAGAACAACTCAAAAATGAAAAGATATTAACTGGTGGTGACACTTACCAGAAGGACCATCCATAGTCCCATGAATGTGGTCGCCAGTCCTCTGGCCCAAGGCTGACTGTCACTTGGAAAACTTGAGTATACATCATGTGTGCCACCATCCCCAAGAGACCTGAGAAGCAGGGATTATAATAGGAATTTTTGTGCTAATGTTTTTTATAATTCTTGAGATAGCTACTGCTGGAAGTGCTTTGAAAGCTCAAAAAAAGTCTTTGTTGTACTTTTATGCCTCCTATTCTACTGTGGAGGAGGGAGCTGCATGGGCAGAGGAAAGGTGTGACTGAGAGCTCATTATTTTACATCATACTGAATTCTCAATTAAGAGAAGAGTTAAAGAAAGAAAATCGTTGAAGAAAATGTTGCACAATTAGCATCACCACCAACCTTGCTGCTGCAAAACAGGGGTATGCCACCCACAAGTTATCTCACTTAGCCTATAGCAGACAGGCCTCAGGTAAGAGAATAAGGAGCGAGGCTTCTGTAGGCAATGCAAGATTGAATGTGTTAATGCCAAACAACGATATTTTATCTGAACAGTTGCTAAGATTTATAAATTTGAACACTTATAAAACCCTTGGAAGTTACAGAAGGAAGTTAAGTGAACTCAGTATTCCTGATGATGTGTGGTGAGAGGACACCATAGGAATACTTTTGATGGTACAATGTTGATGAACCTTGCTTTTGTGACACCATTGCATTTTGCTGGGACAGCTACAACTGGGTGAAGATTAGACAATGGATTAGATACTCTACTCACCGTGGTGTTAAAGAACAGGACTGCAGTTAAATCACAGGGTAGCCTGCATTTGCTCTGCCACTTAGCTGGCCTGTATGGTTCTTCAGCTTAAGCAGAAAAAACTGCCTGAACGTCACATTTAGGCATGTCACTGAGCAAAATCAAACCCCACTTTTCAAAAAGTGGTGTTCAGGAGCAGCTCTGATGCTTGGAGAATTTTCTAGCTATAATAATTTGGGATGTGTCTGCTTTAGTACCTAGGCAGCGCAGAATGACGCTCCCAGCTGAGCTCACAAAAAGCACGGGTTCAGGCAGTTAGCTAAAGAGTGGGGCAGGATCATCATATCCCAAATAGACCTTGGACCAACAGGTGTCAAAAAGCCCCTTGTGCTGCAATGACAGTTCAAGGCACTTAGAAATACTGATGTTCTGCCACGGTGGGGTAGAATGCGGTCCCACACATTACACTTTGCCCCTTAACCGAAGCTGCCATTTACTGTTCTCTCTGACCATCTGCTTTTTTCCACAGTTGCCCTTCCTCCATGTGGAAGATCCTGATTTTCCCTCCCCAGACCCAAATTTTGGCTCTTCTTTCATGCTTACTTTCAGAGTCTAAAGCACTTCATTAGTCTCACCAGACATGTGGATGATTCAGGGCAATTCTGGGGGAGGGAAGTCGGAGAATGTCATGTTTGTGTTGTGGGTATGTTAAGCAGGACCTTCAGCAAGACAAATGTCATATTTGATACAAACAACTGCAGAGGCTGAAAGAAGGCCTTTTATTACAAGAAGCTGTGGTGATTTCCTCAGCTGCTTCCTGTTGGTGTGACACACCGCGAAGTTAGGAGGTGGAAAGAGCAATTCACATCGGAAGAAGTAATATTTCGGCAGTGTGGGCGGCCTAATGGGAGCACAGCAAACTGGTACACACCTTGCTTGTTTCTGGCTATATTTAATTTCCAGAATTCACTGGGAGCTTACTGTGGATTTTTCTCCAGCTGACAGTTATGGCATTGATCTTAAAGTCTGGGGTTTGCTGTTCCTATACCTACTGTCAGTAATTTTTCAACCTTAAGAAAATATTACAGACTGCCCTGAGACTTGTCACAGTCACTCAGAGCCATCAGGAAGTTTGACACGGCCAGGACTAGCTTCAGCAAGGCTGATCTGCTCTGTTCTGTCGTGCAAAACCTGAGTGGGGTTTCAGCAATGTTCAGACCTTTCGCTGTGTGGGAGGCCAGGATGACAGTCCACTGATACAGGTGAGTAGGAGGTCATCAGCAACTCCTGCTGTAACACAGGGACCGCAGTGAAAACGTGGCATTTATTGCTTTATCTGCCTAATGGCGGAGAGGGTCGGGGGGCAGACATGTACCTGGCTGTGCTGTCAGTGGCATTGTGCCACATGTAGCAAAACAATACGAGTCTGTCTTTCATTGTGCTGCTTCATGCACTTTTGGTTTGGTTTGTTCCTGACGCCAGCCATCAGTTTCGTCTATTTTAGATATGCCTCGTCAAGTTCTCCATGGGGATATCCTATGGTACTTTTTGTTGTACATTCAATGGTCACATTTTGGATAAAATGAACTGCCTGTAACATAAATCAACAAATGCTGTATTTACAAGATCATCTTTTCCTCCAACTGGTTGCTTAAGGCTGGACAAAGAGGACAAACTGCCTGCATGCCCACCCACCTGGGGTCCAAGGCAACAGATGCTTGCAGATGGAATATCCTAATATGGTGGATTGAAGTGACTGGAGTGGATGGGAGAGCAGAAACACTGACCATTTATAGTTGGCTTCAGATCATTAGCCTTGCAGGACCAGAGCAGTTTCTAGGTGTCAGTAATGGGAGAGCTTAAGGAACTAAATTTGGAAAAGACAATATATTTCAAAGCATTTACAGACATCTTTACTAAAAATATTATTTATGGAATAGATCACGTTAATTAAAAAGATTTATTATAAACATTACATGGGAGTTATATGTAAGTTTTTTAATTTATATAAGGTTAAGAGGGATACCAAAATAACAATGTTGTGGAGTTTTTTTAATTACTTATAAGAGGTTAAGAAACAGCAATAAGTGGCCACACTCTTACGATAATTTTTCATAACCTTTAGATGTCGAGCTGTGACAATATGAAGATCCCATGGCACTTTTAGGAGGGAACTCTAGCATGAATTTAATGAGAGGTGTGTTGCTCCAAGGCAAAGTCCTCTTGGTTACCTAATTTCTATTAAGCTGTGTCATTATAAATACACTAAGTTTAAATAAATATGCTTTTCTTCTTTCCTCTGATCTCTCTGTCACTGAAAATAACAGCTAGCAGTCTTTTGGGGTTGGTTTTGATTTTTTTTTTTTTTTTTGCTTCTTCCTGTTTTTCTATCCTTTTTCCCTGTAAAATTTTAAAGTTCCTATTTGGAACATCATGGCAATGTACTTATAAAGAGGGAAGAACAAAATAAAAATAGAAAGATATGTAGGAAGGAAAACTTAGTAATTCTTACAAAACTTTAAAACTGCAGTTAATAGTGAAGAGAAAGAGAAAGAGCATGGAAGTAATTGTTTGAATGCTGAAGAATTCCACACAGTTTGATTTTGAACATTGAAGTGACTTTTTTTTTAAAATCCAAATTATACCCACAGCTGAAAAATATGCTTCGACAGGTTTTACCAGATTTTTTTTGTCCTCTCAGCTCTACTTCTGTTCTAAGTATTATACCACTAACTGTATTTCACAATTTGAAGCTATCCCTGAAGATACAAACTCCTTCACAGAATGTACACTGCCTGTTATAATCTCTTTCATCTTGAAATACAGCCGAATAAAATGCACTTTTATTGCAGAAGTTCTTTCTGCCAGAGAGGTCCATGCAGGCGTGCTCACAAAAGCCAGCTGTGGCTGTTTGCTTGTCTAAGCCCTGGGAAGTGGAGTTTTTAGCCAGCACAGAAGTGAAGGGGCACTTAATTACATGGTTAGATTTGATAACTTCTTTTAGAGAAATGAATTCCTCAAGTTCATATACTGAAGGCCTCCAAGTACAGACCGGGCATGAAAATAGCCTGAAACAGTTGTTCTGAGAGAGGTACATGTCCCCAGATCACTCTTGGGGTTGCTCCTAAGTGCAATTACTAGACCCCTTTTCATTCTCAATTTTGCTAATGAACAAGATGGGCTTCTTTCTTTGGTTTGGAGAATCAAGCCTTCACCTTCTTTTCAGATTAACAGAGAAAAAAAAATTTTCAACACTTTATGTTTTTCATCTTCTGTTGGATAATCAGTGTGATGATGCTGAAAATGGAGGCTCAGGCTATGGCTATGGTAATGGCTGTGCGGGCTGGGGAAGGCTAATTACTGCATTACTGTTGTGAAATTAGGACTATGTATTTTCACTTCTCCCTGGCAAGAGGCAAATTTATCATGCGGTCCTTGTTCCTAAGGAACAAAAATTGTAGTGAAAAATGTGATAGCTAAATGGGGATAAAAGAGCCTTGTAGCCCCCAGTTTTTGTTCTTTCAAAGTTTTAGATTTTGTCATGCCTCCTTTGGCAAAAGGGAAAGGGAAGGTTCATACCTGAAAGCACAGTGAAGACAGCAGCAAAGGCATTTAACTTGAGCCCATCTATCACACTGCTTGAATGAAAGAGCTCGAGGCACATAAGGCTGAACCCGACGACTAACAGCATGATGTATAACACCTCGGATACTACTGATAACCACAGGACACCTGCAATGCACAAGAGCAGCAACCAGTCACTTACTTCGTAAATACTTCCCAGAGGTTAAAGTTTGTAAAAATTAATTAGGAAATCAGGAATAGCTAGGAGTAATTGTGCATTCAGAAAGTTTAAATTTAGCAAACCACCACCCAAACCCTGAAAAACAGAAAAAGTGGTGAATGAAGATGTGAACAGCGTCAGGGTGGTAAAGATACTGCAGAAAGAACAAGCTGTTGCCTAAGATTCCAGCTTGGCTGAAGAACCTCTTTGGGTATAGCTAGAACCTCTTGGCTCTTCTGACCCAAAGCATAGGACACAGAATCTATTTTCCCTCCCTGTGTCATGGTTTAGATGAGCAGAATCTAGCATACACGATGGTGGTGGCGTATACTACCTTACAGTATAGGGGGTGGTGGGAGATGAACAGGCTTGGATACCTCTTTTTCACAAGACTGTTCAGAGAAAACGTTTTCAGTCCAGGTTTTAAAATGCTTATCACAGCACAGTGTCGGGGCCTGTTATTAGAAACTCGTGGAAACTGGGGTCCTGCAGAATGACGGTTCTGACTTGGGGTGTTTGGATCCACTGCAGAGGTCTCTGCTGTGGAGACCAAAACATAAACTGCCAGACTACCAGTGGGGTGGAGCCAGTTATTTATAACATATTGAGTTGAAGAGCTGCAAATATACAATATCTGGACTGCCTTCTGTTTTCTGAACCCCTAGGTACAATCCCTCAGAGGCAGGGCAGAGTTGACGTGCCCTGTTTGAACCGCACGTTCTGCAGGACTTCGGGGTTGTGCACAGGTAAGTGGGTCTGGCAGTGTTTGGTAGTGGCTGACTGAGACTGATTCGTCCACTGTAGACATCACATTTGGAAATTTCAACACAAAACCTCTAGCAGGATCTGTTCAGTCTTTTTAAGTCACCAAGCCATGGGGTAAATTTCAGAGGATGGTAACAGATGATAATATTGAGTCCCTGCCAAATTTCCAATTGCTGTTTCAGCATGAGAATCTGCTAGAATTCTTCAGTACATTTGCTAACCTCATTGCTAGAGAATTCACCTGGAAACAATGAGCAGTAATGGAAAATTTCAGCCTAAGCAGTTGAAACATGGAAATTTAAGCATCTGAAGACAATGGCTTATATTAGAAAATGTTAGCTGTAACCATAGAGACTGCTACAGCCTTCACTTATACTAATACATTCTCTCCTCGCTGTAAAAACATACGTGTGATAATGCCTGTAGTTGAGCTTATCAAACCAGATATGCAGTCTCACTTTTATCAAGTATTTGAGTGTCCTCTTAGTGACCAGGTGGATCCCAGCTCACATTTTTTCTGGGAACTTATCTTCATAATTGCAATTAATTAATATGTGCTATTCTTTCTTGCCACCATATCTGACCTTTTGAGTTTTTAAACAATACTACAGAGAGAGTAATAAATAAACCTTTTAGTTTCTCACAGTGACTGTATGTGTAATATTGCATCTATCAACAGCAAGTAGCTGTTTATCTCACTCCTATTAGTCAATTTTGCTATCAGGGCAACTGACACACTCCTCCAAAAAGAAATACAAGTGAGAAACAGCAAGGGTGGTGTTCTGCAATTCAGCAGGATTAAGAAGGGATTTTGCCTCATTTTCTCAGAAGTTTCTATGACAAAAGAATGATGAAATGGTTTGAGTTGGAAAGAATTAAATTACATAAACCTGACCTATAAACTGATGCAGCAGAGAGCCCTAATTAATGAGTTCTAATTCGTAAGTGTTTCAGCCCAAACTTGAAAGAGTAATATACAACATATCTGCCCAGATGTTTATTGCCCTGTTTCAACTCTTGAGGAGACTCACTGCTGATATCTACACATAACGGCAGTGCTGTAGTAGTGACGGCAGCTCAAGACTGTGGTGTGGCTCTGTCCTCTGCTTCCTTGGGTGAACAACCGGCTGAAGGGTTGGGCTCAATGAGTTGTAGTCAATGGGGTAACACCAGGCTGGTCGCCAGTCGCTAGTGGTGTTCCTCAGGGCTCAATTTTAGGGCCAGTTCTCTTGAATGTGTTTATCAGTGGCCTGGACACAGGAGTTGAGCACATGCTAAGAAAATTTGCTGATGATACGAAATTAAGAGGAGACGTTGAGTCCCTCAAGCGTAGGGAGGCCTTAGAGAGAGATCTTTGTAGATATGAGAGCTGGGAAATCACCAACGTATGAAATTTAATAAGGACAAATGCTGGATTCTGCTTCTGGGACAGCGTAATCCTGGATGTACGTATAGGTTGGGGGACAAGAGGCTGGAGTGCAACCCTGTAGAAAGGGATCTGGGGGTCTGGTTAATGGCCTGGGGGTTCAGTTGATGTACATCAGCTATATACAAGTTTTATCTGTTGCCCACCTATGAAAGAGTGCTTGAAGCTGGATGCTGTAGACACAAGTGTAGTGTGCTTAAGAAAGAACAGGAAGCTGAAGAGATGCACATATGTCTCTGTGGGAGGTTCCAGGTTAACATGTCGAGAAAGGAAGTGAGGGGATACTGCTAGAAGCAGCTGCGTGCACATTCAGCGTGACGGGAGGGCTCTGGGAGGTGAGGGTGGAGGGCATGGGGGCCCAGTTGGTGTTCTTTATCCTGCTGGTGAAGGAGAAAGGAACAGGAGGAAGGAACACCTGACTGTGTGGCTGGTGTCACAGGAATTGCTTTGGCTTCTGTAACCATGGGGGCCTCTTTGGGGAACAAGGGCTGCTGCGAGGAATGGGATCCACCTGGTCAAATGGAACAAGACTGGTTTTGCCAGCAGGATAACCTTGCAAGGAGATCTTCAAACCTGATACGCTGGAGAAGGCTTGTTGTAACTTGAAGAGCTCTAAGGGTGTGGGGGACAGTGAGGAAGCGTCAGGGGGCTGGAGCACATGACGTACAAGGTAAGGCAGAGAGAGCTTCACCTTCTCATTCTGTAGAAGAGAAGGCGAAGGTCTTGCTGTCTACAGCTGCCTAATGGAAGGCTGTAGATAACAGAGCCAGACTCTTAGAGACGAACAGGGGTAGGATAAGAC
>JAVKLA010000061.1:3812566-3864128 GCA_034782735.1 Sagittarius serpentarius
GTCGAGCCGGGAAGGAGGGAGGGGTAGGGGGAAGGTGTTTTAAGATTTGGGTTTACTTCTCATTGTCCTTGTTTTGATTTGGTTGGTAACGATTTAAATTGATTTTGGTGGTTTTTTCCCCAAATTGAGTCTTTTGCCTGTGGCCATAATTGGTGAGTGATCCCTCCCTGTCCCTGTCTCGACCCACGAGCGTTTCTTTGTATTTTCTCCTCATCATCCCGCCGGGGCCTGGGCGGAGGCGGGGAGTGAGCGAGCGGCTTCGTGATGCTGGCTGAGCTTAAACCACGACACTTACCGAGATCTAATTCTCAGAAAGATGCTGACCATCCATAGCCTGTGGCACCCAACGTGGTGGTCTGCCACATCAGGGAAAATCTAGTTATTTCTTTAATACTCAGTTCCAGAGCTAGTAGTATGATGCTATGAGCACGCTGGCTGGTTTTTGTGGTGAGTGCTTCATAGACCTAATGGGTGCACTACTGATTTTAAGATGTGCTGTTTACCTGTGTAGAATGGCACTGTCTCTGCATTTTTGGTCCTGTCTGCTTTCTTCCTCCCGGTCTGTATTTGCTGTCCCCATGTTTCTTGGCGCTGGCTGTCATTGCTCTGCTTTTCCAGACTCACGCTATGTTGGAACTGACACCTGCATCTCACTTTAATCTCTCCTCTTCACATTCAGTGCAAGAGAGAAGAGAGGAATGGATACACATTGAGAGATGTCGTGCATCTTGTTTGGGAAGAGCATTAAAGTAAGCTTGAAAGGGCAATGTAAATCTCATGCTTTCTCTTCCAGTTGCATTCTGATGGTTTTAGTCATTTGCTCGTCTCTGCTGCTCCAATACTGGAAATTACAAGCCAGAAATACTGGAGTGATCAATAAAAAATGGTGAAAGGAATAAACATTGAGCATGCTGTTGTGGCTGGCGTAAGCACTCAGCTCTGAGCAGTCAGCCCGTCTGTTGGTTAATGCAGTCTCATAATATCAGACCATCTGCCTGCTCCTCTTGTGCTGCAGTGTAAAAAAACTGGGAGTAGACCACAGAGCTATGAAAGACGTTCCTCCAAAACAAAGTAATGATCCTAAAAGCCATCAGAGATACTAAAACTACCTGTTATTGTAAAACAAATAAGACAGTCAAGATAGATAAAGGGCCAGCATCCAGACAAGAGACTGCAGTTTGCAAAACATGACAGACCATATGATAAGTGCCCAAAACTACTTAGGTGAGAGAAGAAATGCCAGCTGTTTTGATTTTGTTTAGCTTTAGTTAGTTCTTCATCAGTTTCTATATTTTGAAAGGTGAGGTGGAGCTATGAATCATAAAATGATTCTCTTCTACATGATGGTGTGTTTTCTATGACTTTTTATGGTACTGACATTGAGCTTGATTCTGAATTTAATCCTGTGTATGATACTGAGCAGACTGTGGAATATCTTTGTGCCTATATTCTCTTTTTCCTGGCACAGTAATAATATAATGAGTAGAGTAATATAGTGGAAAAGACTACGAAAAATACTCTAAATCAGGACTGTCCCATATGCCTTAATAAATATATTTGGGTTAAATGTTTCCCTTTGAAGATCTACAGTGCAGTATTTGTCCACCCTCAGCACTGGGCTGAGAACTGAATTATGTTCAGACCCTGTGGATTGCATTGCCCACAGCAGAGAATCAGTGTTCTCCGTGTCTTTGTCATCACTAGCATGAAAAGCAAGACTGTTTCTTCCTTTTAGGAATTAGGAATTTAACTTGAGTTTTGCTATTAAGCATGGTTTCATCTTTGTATATCTAATTAGCTTTTAAAAATAACTTCAGTGATTCATAATAGATGTGTAAGAAAACAGAAATAAAATGTTATTAACACATTTTTTTCCTGCATCCTTAATCATAACTCTCCTAATACAAGTGCACAGGTACTTGTCTGTGTGGGTATGTATATACCCTATTGCAGATATATTAAGAATAATGCAAGCAGAATATGAAATATTCAAGAAGACAGTAGAGACTGTTTTGGAAAGTGTACAATTCTTGTGGGAGACCCAGTTACATTTCTTTTCACTGGATGCAGGTCTCTTAAGTGATCCTTTTAGAAAATCTATCCTCTTTTTTTCTTCTCAGGAACAGCTACCCATTACATAAAAAAGGCGGTTTGTTTTTTAACTTGGCTGTTACGAGTTTCATTTGTCTCTTTTCCAGCCTGAAATCTGTTCTGTGCTGTCCTTCTCATACAAAAAAGTATTCCCTATCTTTGACTATAACTGTCAAACTCTTCTCTCTATCTCTTTAAATTTTATCATAACTTTTTTGAGCTGGGGCTGGCAGGGGAGGGATGAGAGGTGCACCTGGAGTGCTGTGGGTGGGTACATCATGAATACATGTGGTAGCATGGTGACTTTTTTGTTTTGTTCCTTATTTCCTACAACGATCCTAATATTTCTTTTCATCTTTTCTTAATCTCTGCAGAACAGTGAATTAATGTTTTCATAGAAGTGTCTGTCATCACGCCAAGAACTCTATCCTGAGGGGTAAAAGCTAATTCAGAACCCATCACTATGTATGTAAAGGTAGGATTACTCTTCGTGTTCGCCACTTTGTGTTTATCAACACTGAATATTATCTGCCATTTTTTCCTCAGTCACTCAGTGACTGAGAAAGATTTGTGAATAGTTTAGATGCCTGTAGTATATCTAGTATCTTTAAAGATTTCAAGCTCCGTTTGTCTTTTTAGCTGAACCTTTTAACTTCTTTTAATCAGCTCTTGTTTTTCTTGCATTCCCTTCTTCACAACTTTTTTTTTAAACTTTTATTGCTTCTGCAAGGATGCTGAAACTCTCTCTGTTAGTCATGGATGCAAAGTATTTTTACTAGTGTTTTGAACCAAGGTCCACACACCACTCAGGAATAAGTCAAGACTTACAAGTTCCCCAACTAATTTCTCCATGCTCGTAAAGTTTGTCCAAATTTTAGTCTCTGCATCATAGTGAGCGTGACGTTTTCTCAGTCTGTGCATGGGGTTTTGAGGTCTGCTCCTACTGTTTTGTTTTCTGCCCTTATACTTTCTCTGATAACAAGTTTAACCCTGCTACTGTGAGCCATCCCAATGGGTGATCACTAATATAATGCTGTATTTTTTATCTGAGCATGGAATCCATCCGTAGAGATTGTGTTGCTTATTAATGACATTACCTTGTTATTCTGATTCAGCTTTCGTACATGACATCTGCTTTGTCTTTCAGTGTAATCAGTACCAAGACGTTATAGTCCCACTAATTATCTTTCTTCCATCAAATTTCTGGTGCACCTATTATGTCAGTATCCATTAAAATCTAGTTTCTCTTCTCATTAATTGCTGTTGTAGTACTGGCTTAGAAGCATGTATAGTTTTGGCTCAGCTTTCTCTTTTTCCGTGCTGTGTTTAGGTGAGACTTTATTTGTTTATTTGCTGTTTGCCATGTGCTATCTTAGTTTTGCCAGCTACTTTTTAGACAATACAGAATTTTTATTGCTTCATCTCTACAGGATGCACCATCATGAGCTGTGTGGAGGATGTGCAGAAGGCATCTTCTACCTCTGCCAGTACAGTCTCTAATTTAAAAAGTCCCCTGTAACATTTTGGACTGTTAAATGCTTACTAGCAATGAGAATTTTCCTTCTGCAACGTTTTGCCTTGCCTCAACCTCTGTGGTCTCTAAAAAGTCTTGTATTTTATGCATGTGAGTTTCCCTATAAATAAGTAGAAAGCACTGCATTACGGGCAGTTGCAGATGCCCTGCTGCTGCTTTGCCATTCATTGTGGCTATTACTCCATAGGTATCACAGCTGAAGCAAGTGAGGTCCTACAGAGCATTAGAGTAACTTAAATCAGATTGTACCATACCTGTAAGGAGTTTGTCCTGTGAATCCTGTCCTATGCTGGTGTGGCCGTCTCTAAATTCTGAGCCAACACTGACCTTTGAGCCTGTTCTGAAGCAACTTCCCAACAGGACTCCTCAGGCCAGAGCACATCATTTCAGTACGTGCTGCAGGCACTCCAGGTGCTTGGAAAGTGCCTGAGTCACAGCCCCAGTGAACACCATCCCGAAAACTCTTGGGGGCACCACATTTCCTGCAAACCCTCGTTCTTCCCCAGCAAAGTTCTTCCAGCACAAATGCTGCTTCCAGCTGATTTCCACTGTATATATCCCAGCCTTCACTTACACAAGGAGTTCAGCTGGTCATAACTCCTCATCCCCTGGCTCTCCCTGTGTCACTGTGGTTGACAGATGACATTTATGCATTTATAGAAGGATGCGGGAGTTCAAATCCCCACACAGTTCTAGGCAGGGAGAGGAACAGACCTGTATATGTCTGTAGCTCTGGTGTTATGCTAGTCAATGAAGTCATTTATCAGATCAGTTGATGGGACATATTGCTACCTTTTGCTTTCCATTGTGGTGCCACCATCTCCAGAAATAATATTTGGCCTTGATTTCTTCCTTTTGAATGTATCTTCCGTGGCCTCTTGGAAGTCTTCTTTGGCACAGATTTGAAGCAATGGGAAAGGGGAGCTAGAAGGTGCACCCAAAAGGTGTGATGAGAGGAGGAGAGTGGTGGAGTGTGTCCCAGCCTCAGTGTTCTGTTTGGGCATTGCAACAGGGAGCTTGACAGAAAAATGTTTTAGCAAGGCTTACAACAGCCCAAAGGGAGAGGAAAGGCTGCAAGCTGCATTCAAAACCGGACCAAGTAGCTGAAAACTGAGCGTACTTTTCAGTGTATCACATAAGTGTCCCTCACTAAATAGGTTATCCTTTTCTTCTTTGGACATCAAAATATTTAGCAGGAACAAAACTTTAAGTTCTGTGGAGAAGATCCCAGCGGCAATTCAGAACTGAAAGATCAGGTCTAGCCTACTGCGGCAGTTTCCTTCAACTCCTTTTGGAAATACTTGCTATCTTACTACTCACATCTGTAACAAAAATTAGAAAATAGCACACTTCATGGGACCCAACAACATCTGCTCTGTGAGAGCTCATTAAAAGTCCTGGCCAATGTAACCAGCTATTGCCCTATCATCCTTTATCAATAGCAAATGGAAACTGTCATAAGAAATATTTGTGGACACAGAAAATGTTTTGTTCTAGTTATTACCTACCATCACCAAGCTGATTTTGATAAGCAGATTTGGCACTAACAACCAGCAATAGCTAATAAATTCAATGTTAGGCTTAGAAGGTTCTGACAGATTGTTGGCAGCTGCTTTAAATGCAGGGAAGAGCTCTCCTAGTGTGGGTTGGAAATGCTTATTTATACCATACTGTGGGTCTGTTTGCCCCAAATTTCGCTGCCTCCTTTTAGTTGATGTCATTGGTGCAATATATGCAAAGGGTGTAATAACTGATCAGAGATATCATATCCAGCTACACTAGAGATCAGCACAAATGAATTAAAGATAGGAAGCTCAAGCGTAAGCTATTACATTTTTACAGTAAGAATAAGAAACATTTTCACTCATGAATGTAAGATTTGTGGTAAGGATGCAGCTAGGCCTCACCATAGATGGTTTTATTTTACTGTGAGTTTCGGTGACTAGCTTTTGTATGCTAAGAAGGTTTTAAATACTATGAAGGGGTTTTATGCCGGTGATGGACGCTAGAAGAGACTGGCTGTACAACTAGACTTTGTTCTTAGGCTTCCTTTTAGCATGTCTTAAAAGTGGAAGATGATGTGTTCAGAAGTAGGCAGAGGCTTCGACAGCCTGTATTTAGCTTAGAAGTTGTTTAGACAGAGGTCTTCTTTGGATCAGGGAAAACGAACTGAAAAGAAAACTTTGGAAAGCCTGAGCACTCAGTTGCAGTAATGGAGCGTGTATTAACAGAGACATTTTAGGTAACTGAAGCCTTGAACAACCACTTTTTAGTGGTCAGTGATGCTAAGAATATGTACAGAAACTGAATAAGCTGAAATCTCATTGTGAAGATAAGTTTTAGTCCAAAAATTCCCAATTACACAATAGACTGTGAAAACCACAATATGTTTGTATAACTGAACTAAAATTTTGATATTCACTGCATTTTATCATATCTCATTTACTTGGAAGAAGAATCAAGAATCTGTCCCATCACTGCGTGTAACTGAGTAGTTGACAAACCTCTGACCATTAAAGTCAATGCTGAGTGGGGGGGATGAAGAAATTAAAGGAGTAGAAAGTTCTTTCTAACTGGAAAAGAGCAGATTAACTCAAGATGTTAAATAATTCTGCAGTGAAAGCAAGTTGGGCATCATTGACACACAATTTTCCCTTCACGTGGTGAAAGTATCCCTGGACAGTACAAGACTGATGGTGAAAAATTCAGATTAACTATGTTGCAGTGTCCAACTTGATCTACCATTGTGGAATTTATTCTGGTTTTGTTTATGAGTCAGATGGTCAGCACTTTCCATCTCTGACACAGCATTCCCCTCTCTTTTTGTCAATACAACTTACAACTTCATGGAAAGACTTCAGAAATAGATATAATTTTCTTTATACCACTACACCAAAAGAGCCTTCGTCCTCAAAAAGGAAAAATAGAATAATCTAGAAATACGCACTGACACTGTGCAGCAACTCTAAAATTCTACTGAAAAAAAAAATTGCTGACAGCATTTCACACAACCAAAAGAAATACTTAAAGTAAAGCACTAAATGCTGTTTTGGAAAGTGTGTGGGTGATGCAACCAAGCATTAGGCACTGTAATGAACTTTCACAGAAAATGGATAAAGCACAAAAACATCCCATTGCCTCTGTAACAGACACATTGCACTTATTTTGAGTCTGTCTCCTGCAGGTGTCATGCAACGTTCACTAGTCCTTGTACTGGGAAAGGCAGTGAACTACCATTCCCCAGGCTGCCTTTTCAGTTCCTCTTACATCTTTACCAATGTCCATTATATCGCCTCTCACATGTCTCTCCTTCGGGCTGAAGAGTCTTAGCCTTGTCCTTGTACAGAACCTTCCAGAACTCTGATTATCCTTCCTGCCGTTCTGTGAGCTAGACTAAAAAGGACAAAATACCACACTATATTTTATATGAAGGCAAAACTTTCAGATGTATACAGTCCTCAGGCGACAGGATACTCTCTGCTCTGTTCTTAAGTCCTTTGCTAATGCTTTCTAACAGATAGATTGTTTTTTGACTGCTGCTGAGTATTGAGCTAGTGGTTTCATAAGAACGGTTATGCCCCAAGGTCCCATTTGTGTGTGTAAGATTTAACTCAGAGCCCATTAGTGGCAGTAATCCCAGGACTGTTCTTCCCTTATGTGCATAATTTATTTAGGTTTACTTACCATGAATTGCACAGAGACTGTCTCTCTTACTATTTCTCTCACTGAAATACCCCACTGCTTTATTAATGGTGCTTGCCCTTCTCTTTCACTTTGTCCAGCTGATGAGCAATTCAGACAAACTAAGAACAATTGTTCCTTACACCACTTACTGCCTTTCTGTCAGACCTGATGAAGGTACCGTATGCCCAAAATGTTTTGTGATTGTCTCAAGTGATTTAACAAAATATATCGCTTCTTTGTACAAACATGAATTTTCATCTGTCCTTTGGATTCTCCGGAAGCCCATTGTTAGTGTGAAGGACACTGCGAGGCTCGTGCACCTATTCCGCTGTGGGCGGAGCGCTCTGTCTTGAGCAGGGAGCAGGATGGGCTCAGCTGCCCAGTTAATTGAACTCTACTAATTTTTTTCCTTATAAATACTATTTTGAAATACGGGTTAAACTGCTGTTGGGAATTTACACTCCAATACCAGAGTAAAGAAAACCTTTGCAGCCTGCCTCGGTGCACTTGAATATGTATTTTTTTTCCGAGGGTAAATCAAACAAACAAGCGTCTAGATGGTTCCCTCTCACAAAGAGACATTTGGCACTGTGACTACAGTTTTCTGACCGTAAAGGTCTTCGTGGCCCAAGGAGACCATGTAGCATGTCCTTCCTCACTAGAGGAAGAAGGGAAATGTCTGTATTACAATAGAAATCTTTATTTTGTTGAAAAAAAATCAGCTGAATGAAGAGAAAAAGCATCAGAGAAATGACAGATCTGCATAAACTGAGTAAACAGCTGTCTTAAACCCTTGGCACTTGGTTCACCTGCCTGTGTGTAGTCTGGATGACACGTAGGTCCTTGTGCACTTCGGAAGTTTCCCCTGGCACTCAAGTACGACAAGAAACAATGCTGATGCAATTTGTAAAATTGGAAGAAGCCTTGACTGTATTGTCTTACCTTTTTCAGAAGCCGGGGCAAGGTCAATAAAACTTCGACATTTTTCACCTTTAAAAGAAAAGGATTATTTTAGGAGACAGAAGTTGATTGGTTTTGCTCTGCCTCCTCTTTCTGACTGGTGTTTCTGCCATCGCTCCCACCTGAGTCTCTACAGGACCACTAGGTTGTCTCACACAGAAAGCAGACATTTTCCTGTGCCTCCATCCTGGACCAAAACTGCTATGATTACAAGGCTAGACTCTCCCTTAGGATTACAGACCCTTCATCAGGTGTAGGAAATACAGTCAGTGAAGAAAAAAATGTTCTCTCTGATGGCTGGGTCCCTGCCGGGTCAGTGATGCGCTTTCCCAAGGCCAGGAACTGTGTTGCACTCCAGATGGAGAGACAGAGTGCAAAACACTGCAGAGGGGTAGCGCTGGGAGGGCGCAGGCCTCTTTCGCCAGCACTTTTGCCCTCCTCCTTCTCATGGTCAGGACAATGCCTGTGCCCCACCAGGGTGTGACCGAACCTCCCAGTGCCAGGAGGCATTGCCATGGGAACAGATGTCTCGATAGACAGATATGACACGTGACTAGGACAGACAAAACCTGAAGCACAAAGCAAGCTAAGCAATTGCATAGCATTTAAAAAACTTGTTTAAAAAAGCAGACAAATGCCTTGCTATGACCACCACAGCCCTGTGCCACTCCCTCTGCTTTGTGGCTGCTGCATCCATTTATCACTGTAAATTAAATTTTCTCTGTTTAGGACTCCACCTCTGTTTTTGCAGGCATTCTTGAGAGGCCTGTTGTATCTGAGCAGGAAATGTATCTTAAAGGTGGATGTTTTGACCTTTCTTTTTACTTCTTCAGGCAATCAGAGATTATAAAATAATTCCTCTGCTCTAGGTGCATCCATCCACCGAGGGTGTGTGTTCGCACACTTCAATATGGCATGTTCCAAGGTGAACCAATAGCCTGCCTGCCTCGAGGAATCAAAGCCCGGCATGCCTGCCAGAGGTAATGGAGGAGAATCCATTTTGCCCTTTAAGACTTTAATTGATGCAAAGACAGCTATAGGAGTAGGGTTTTTTTATTAGTTTTGCTCAATTTTAATTGCACAGTCAAAAGACTGATTTAGGAAATGTGAGCCATTAACAAAGAATAAACAATGAAATGCTGTAGTGATGTTGCAGTCAGTGTGTAATTTTTTCTTAGTTGTAATTAATTATAGGTACAAACCAATACAAAATGTTAATCTTTCTCATGTCTGTTGGCAGGATTGAGATAAACGTAACCATTCAAATGATAGCTGTGCTGAAATAATCTATTATTATAATGCTATTATTAGCACATTTTATTCACTTTTTGCAGTTGCAAACCTATGCTAAATATGCTAAAAAGTGTATATATAGTCTGTAGTCTATTTGTCTATGTATAAGTTGCTATAAAAGAAAAGGTTCACTTGACATAGAAATGAACGTTTCAGTATCTCCATGGAAGGGGGAAGGACTTCTACTCCCTGAATCCAGGCTCTGTCAGGAGGACACTCAAGAAAAGGAAGTGACACTTGACTTATCAAAGCACCACCTCTGTTTCCAAAGAGGTCGGTAAGGCAGTCTGTATCTGAGCAGAAGGAATGTCAGATGAGTAAGTTATTAAGCTCTAGGGCAGACAGACTGAAAGGTAACTGATGGATCACAGAAATCACAGCATCCCAGAAGTGGTGTGTTGATGGGCCCTGCAGGTCTCTTGTCCAGCTTCCTGTTGAGAGCAGGACTATCACTAGCACCTGATCAGGTCAGCTGTGACTTTTCCCAGCCAAATCTTGAAATAACTTCAAGGATGGCGATACCCATTATTTAGTGACTCCAAGGATGGAGTTTCTCCCCTCCTCTGGTCCCAGGGCTGTACCAGCCTTTTGGAGAAGTGTTTCCTTATACCCAGCCTGAACTTCTCTAGCTGCTCTGTCATCTTTGTAGTCATCCTTTCTCTGTAGGGACATGAACAAGCCCAGCTCCCTCAACTTCTTTTCACATGTGGTGTACTTTAGGCCCCTGTCCAAGAAATCCAGAGAAATAGGTGGACTATAAAAGATACTGTGCTGTGAGTAGGAATCATTCTCATGCAGAGACTGACTTTTAAGGCATGAGGTCTGTCAGGAATGCATTGACAGAAAATCAAGGGAGAGTGACCTTTAGATTTGGACTTGATATAAGCAGATTAAGCAGGATTTTTCATTGTAGCGGTATGGATCTGTGGTTTGGTTTTGGTTTTGTGTTTTTTTTTCCCAGATGTAAGCTATTACTTTTATCATAGTTTTATTTTAACATGACTTCAAGCTAACTGGCTAGCACTGAGTCATTTCTCACCTGTGGTTGCAGTGAATCTGAAGCCAATCTGGAAACCTTTAACAAATACCTGACTCCCTAGCATGTTATCCCAAGACAGCCAAAGGGGAATGGCATTTGCTACTGCAGAAACTGCACAGGCTGGAGATACATGGTGCCTTTCAGGTACACGGCAAGGTACAAAGCCTTTCTGACACGCGTGGGTACTGAGGAAGCTGATGGTACCATCTTGTTTGGCTGCAGGTGCCTTGTCTGCAGGACAGATATAGAGAGTGTGATCACAGGCTATTTGGAGGAATGTGCATCCTCGTCCTCCCTCAGATTAGCTTGCCCAGGACACCATTGTTCCCAGGAGAGCTAGCTGTGGCTGAGGTCTCCAGTTTAAATAATATGGACAGAAAATGCTGGCATGTCTCGCAAAAGTCCTTTTTTGAGCCATAGCACAAAGAATGGCTGTGGATTGGAGACAGAGAAAAGCCTGGAAGGAGGTCACTTCACTTGCAATGGCTGATACCTGGATTGTGCCTGGCTTACTGCTAAAGGTTGTGGTAGGAACTGCACAAGCAGTTCCTGATGAAGAACATTTCCCTTCAATGTTCCTGTTGCTGGAGCACTGGAAACCCCTCCTCCATTTTCAATGGTAACCACTGGTGGTATTTATAGACCACATTCATACTTCAACATGCACACATGCATCTCACTGAGAACTGAAGATGTCAGCAGTGCTTTCACTGTTCCTCTGAGGATTTATTCTAAGTTATTTTTGGGTATCTTGTATAACTGATCTCTTAAGCCCTCTTAAGTTTAATTTTAGACTTGGCAGAGTTTATCCTGCTGTGCTGCCCTTTTCCAGATGCATCTTCTCCTCATAACCAGGCTCCTGGAGAGTCTTCAGAGAATACAGAAAAGACTGTTTAGAGGTAGAACAAGAACAGTGTCTAGGATTCATTCCCCTGATGGTCCTGCCTTCACCCAGTTCTGGCAGTGATTCTGACCAAGGAGAAAGCCAAGGAGTCATCTCTCCTGCACGTAAATCGCATAGAAAGAAGAGGTGTGACCTGGCTTGAACGCTGTCCAGTTCCATGCAGCAGCAATAGCCACGTATGGCGCACGTGAAGCTCTCGAGCTCAGCAGTGTCACGGAGCTGTTGGAGGCTGAGGAGACCACCTAAACATCAATAAGAGCAAAGCACTTGGTACCAGCTTCTTCTGTGTCTGACCAAGGGTGAGGTAGAAGCATCATCTATGCAAGCCCTTGCAAATGCATTCCCTGGTAACCAGACTGGCTCTGCGTGGGCTCAGTTGTGTCTCTGCTGGGCTTCCCAAGAAGGGGGCATGGGTCATAGAGGCCTGTAGGACTGGGTGCCAGCAACAGCCCAAAATTTGTGTGTGTTTTTCTCTAATTAATCCTGATTAATTAATCTAATCCTGCATATGTACATGTCTACGTGTATTTGTAATTTGCTAGGGAACTTCACACTGAACCAGCCAGGGAGCGGGAGGAGACATATCTGGAAAGACCCAAGGTCTGAACTGGTGGCTGGGTAAGAGTCTTGAGGTCTTGGTATGGCTAATAGCCTTAGAGCCCATGATAGTATCTGAGGGAGCATTAGTGTGATGTGCTTGTGCATCTAGAGAGGGAAAGTGTGTGCATGTTTCAGTAGTGATCTGCAAACCTACTCAGCCAGAGAGGAGGAAAAGGAGTGAGCTTCCTGATGGGAGTGATGTTGTTGTTTCTGTGGGTGCTTGTAAAGGCACAGCTTGCTCTGGGTTGGTCTGTGTGTCCAGCCACATCGGTGTCATGCATGCCTGCATATATGTCTGTGTATGTGCGTGCGTGCGCATGTGCACGCGTGTGCACCTGCATCTTGAATATGTGCCTAGCCTGAACTGGGAAGGACACCAGCAGCAAACAGGCAAGGGAGGAGAAATGCCCTGGGCCTTAAAGTCCCCTGGGCTCAGCTTCCCAGGAGCACACACAGCGTTTCCTCAGACGGGCTCATTGAGACTTTTCCCATTTCGTGGCTCTGCAGCTGTGGAAGCTCCCACAGCACTGCAGGTCAAATGTTTTCCGGCTCCTCAGTAGTTTCTACTGAAGAAAGCTTGGCTTTGGACTTCTGCATGTTCTTAGGAAACAGTGTACAGGAAGACGTGGATTTTATCACTGCGTCAGTGCCAGGGACACAGAGAAAGTTGTGGCAGCATAAGGAGATGATTTCTCTTGCTTCCAGCATGAGGCCCATACTCTTTCTTCTCCTCCTGCTGCTCACAAAGTGGTGGGAAGTCCTGAGCTTCCAGCCCTTCCAAGTCTGTGGCACACACTTGTAATGAAAACTGCCTCATGTCTGCAAAATGAAATCATTTCAGGAAAAAGTAGATGGCTGTGTGGAAAGCAGGCACTATTCTGGCAGAGCTGCATTCTGTAGAAAGTACATGAGCTGGTAAGAGTAAGACGGGAAAGAGGCACTGCAGGAGACTGCTGACAAGCAGTTGCACATGGTGGAGGGGTCACCCACGTGTGCTGTCACCTCAGATCCTAGTATCACAGAATCATAGGCAGACCAGTCCCCCAGACGCCTCCCTTTCCCTAGCATGTGGAGGCAGTGGGGCTGCTCTCTTACCTTCTCCACTGAAGAGTCCTACTTCAGTGTCACACACACTTTGGACAGCTGGGACTCTGTCCTGGAGGCAAATGCTTGTTCCTCTTACCTTCCTCAGGCAGAGTTCAGACATCTGTACCTCCCTAGCCTGAACATTAATTTGAAAGCAAAAGCTAAGAAAGAGAAGTGGCTTTTCCAAATCCTCCAAACTCAATCTCACCAGAAAATTAAGACAAACAGGTCCCATAGAGTCATCAGGTCTGCACAGTATACTGGCCCTAGGGCTCCGGGCTACTTTCCCCATTATGCTCTGCACACCTTGCCACGGGCACAGTCAAACTGCATTGCAACAGATCAGATGTGCCTAGCTGCAGCTTCCAAAGTGGATGCAGGCTGACATTCTTCCATGGGTCTATGGAAGACACGAGAGAGCAATTAGAGAGCTATACAGGGCAGCTGGAAAGCCAGGTCTAGGTTCACATAGATTGGGTCTAAACTATAGCACACAGCTGTACTTCCAAGCTCATTCTGCACACTGGAATCACCCTGATTTAAGCCTCTGTGGGACCCACATGTATTCTACTGTTTCTTCCACCAGTTGTCTAAAACGTACGGTTTGTTTGCTCCTGTCTTCAGGACCCCACACTGCACAACAGTGGTTGGATTTGTCCAGAGTATACCTCAGTAAACTGGTGATTTAGACTGGAAATTGGAAGGAGGGCAGAAAACAACCCACAAAAAGCATAGGCTTTATGACACTGTCCTAAGTTTGTAACATGGCTGTTGCAATAGCAAGGACCAGAAGTTGAGGTCCTGGATCACACTTACTGGTCCTACATTCCCGAGATCTGTCCTCTCTGAGCCAGTGAGGCATGCCTCATTAATAATCAGGGCAGCAAAATAAAAACAACTCTGATAAATCCTAGTTTGTATGTCTTCCAGCTACATGGTTTCAAAATATTCTAGTTAAATAATTTGACTTAAAAGACATCCGGTAGTTCTGACTGAAAGAAGGATCTCTGTTATAACTCTGCTTTTCACCTCGCAAAAAAAAAAGAAAAAGCTGTCTGTATTCACTTACTCTGCATAAAATTTTACGAGTTCAAAAATACAGTTCTGATGGAAATTTAAATGATTAAATTTCATTTAAACAGCATTCCCTTTTAGTAACACTCTGGCTCCCAGCCTATGAAAGACAAGGTCCCCTTTTTTCCCAATAGGCCCTAACAAATCTTTATCTCTCCAATTATATCTGGAGTCATGTGATTCTGATGAGATCCCACATCATCTACTGAGAGTAAAGTCATTGTATTTGTCTAAAAAAAGATATAAACCTCAGGGGATCCCAGCCTAGATGAGGCTGAGGACTCCAACACAACTTCAGTGAAATAAAGTACTACATTAGGGAAAATACAGGTTAATGAGCTCACTCAAACTAAGTTGTATCAGGTTAATTAACGAGTGAAATATTCCACTTTTGATTAAACTGTTCCCAGACAAGGCATTTAATTGAATTTTTTCTAATGAAAAATAGAGTATTTATCTGCAAAATCAACATTATCTAGTTGACCATGTTGATTTTGCTGGAGCAGTATTTTCTTCTGGAAAATAAACAAGTTCATACAGAAATGCACTAAAATAGGTCTTGAACTATGAACACAATTGTTTTCTCTCACTCTGACAGCTGTCATTCATAGCTGCTCCCCATCAACGTTTCTCTTACTTCCAAGTAACATGAGAATTCGTTCAATTTCTCAGCATCTGCTGGGATAACTCACAATCTTTTTCCCTTTGGGGGTTGTTTTTACATCTGAATGCTATACTACTGTTCTCTTTCAGCAAACTCAAACTCTTAAAACTCTCTGCCTTTTAAAGTGGAAAAGCTTCAAGCTTTCCACTTTCTCATTTCAGGCATGCATTTTTCCTCAGTTCACATATGCACAAAGAAAGGGTAATAATTTTGTCATAGAGGTATCACCCGCCCTGTGGAGTTTCCCCTTCAGTTTGTTGGAGCAGTACGTAGCTGTGCGGGGAGCAGAGGGTGCAGACAGAGCAGGGAATGTCCAGCATGTTTGGGCTAACTGGGACTATGTGCCATAGCAGCTGCGTTTGCTGCGCTGAAACTCTCCCTGGTGTGAAAAATCCTGCACAGTATCTGAAAGCAAACATCTCCACAGGCTGCTCTCAAATCATGTCTAACTGAAACACATCCAAGTCGCAAGACTCATCTGATTATCTTGGTAAGACCTGATGGATGTGTACACACATCTGTCATTTGGAGAGCTGGAAAATAGTTCAGATTTCTAAACGATTGGGAGAATCAAGGAAACAATGGTGCTGAGAGAGGCTTTCAATGATTCTGGTGTCAGATTAGACCTGACTTTGTAATCTGGAAAACCTTAAATCAAACAAAGTGTTCCAAGTTGCTTTAAGCATTTCAAGCCACGGAATGGGAAGAGGAGGGTTTTCACCTGTTCACCCCACAGGTGACCGTCTGCCACACCGTGCTTCCTCTGTGCTCATGTAAATATGCCAAAATAAACTAGTCATTGGCAGTCCACTATCTGTGGGGCTATAAGGTCTCCCCACAAAACTGTGAAAGACTAGAAACAATGCTCTTCACAGAAGACGTAGCTGATACATATACCTCATTGTCTGAAGTATGATGTGCCTTCTACAATCTCCGGTGGGGATGCATTAGCAGTTCCATTCAGGCTGGGGATTAAGAAAGATCAAAGGAGTAAGTAAGCAATAAGACCCTAAAGCCCTGGTTGTAGAAGAAACGTGGTTCAATAGCTCCCACTCTGTCCAATTATTAGCTGTGGATCATGTGAATTCTCTTTTAACCATGCCAGTGCTTCTCTCCAGATCATGCCCAACCGGAATATTTGCATTGGATCTGTGCCCTAGCTCCAGAGAGACATGAGCAGGGCAGGCAGAGATGAAAGTCACTTACAGCAAAGAAGGAAACTCCTTTTCACAGATGGGATTACTCCAGAAAATGGAAACACCAAAAGCTGATGTGCCAAAATGGAGGGAAAGACAGACTGGGGACAGAGCATTACTCCGATGGCATGGCACATTGCTGCAGCTTGAAACATGTGCAAGTGACTGTAGGTAAGAGGCAAAGGGATTGCTGGAGGGGAGGGGATCTTGAATGTCAGAGCCTGTACTACACCAGCCTCTATTTCTTCTCCACAGTTAACACCATAACAGTATTTCTTCCCTGGTTTGTCCATCCATCTGCTCTCTCTTCCTCTTAGCCATTGCAACTTAGGCTGCCTGTTTCAAAGTGAACTCCAGAAACTTCTCCCACCTTCCCTACCCAAAGATGCTCAGTTGCTTTTTGGGTTGAGGTGTCTGTTTTTCCAGGCAGGCACACCTGACTTGGAGTATGAAAACTGAGATAACCTTAACCTTTCAGCCACAGACTTTTAAAGGAAGTACACTGCTGTACACTGCAAATGAATACCCAGCTTTTGAAATCAAGTGAAAAAAAGTTGTGCTTGCATTTCTTCTTGTGAACCTTATTTCCAAGCTTTGACCTAATAACTTTGCAACAAACTGTCATGTAGTGGTTATTGTCTGGCCAGGTGATGCAGAGTGAATTCAGGCTGAATGACAGTATGATGTGGTTTTTGGTCTCTCCAAATCTACTGAGTCTAGACATGATGGAATGGCTCTGCTTCTCAATCAATTTCCCACACTGTAAGCATGGCTTGTGTCCTTTTCCCCACCAAATGCAGCCAAATACAAGGTGCAACACCTTAAAGTGAATTTTGTTCGCCTGTGACTATTCTACGAGCCATGTCATTCTATGGTAATAACATCTGCTTCTTATTATTTACTGTCTTCTCTAGTCCTTTGTAAGCTGGATCAGCGAAGATTTATATTACCATTTTGTTTACCAGCAAGAATACTGAATAACATTACACCAATTCATGATTAACAGAGGATCCTGCTAGAAGCAACCCTGTTCCCTGGTAAGTCCCCATTTTGAGATCTGTCAGTAAGCCAGTTCTGTTAATTCCATATAAGGAAAGTTTTAAAGTCAGGATTGAGTCTGGTTGTAATTTAAAAACCACGGGGATACCATGATGATTGATATTCCATCCCATGTTTATTTCTGTAGCCCTGAATGCATCTGTTCATATTTTGCGCTGACACTGGGGTAAGCATCTTAGTTCTCTTTGAAATATGGGACCTATATGTTAGTCTTCCAGCACTTTAAAGTTTATTCCATTTACAAGGAACTACCGGAACCCCTCAGATGCCTCCTTTAAGGCTACTGGGTTAAATGGTTGAGGGCAGACACATCCAAAGAGAAAGCAACACAAGTTTTGCTCATGAGGTAGAGAATAACTTATCAAATAAGGAGTGGTTCACTGCCTAGTCCCTTACTTTACTCTGTTATGAGTCTCAGCCTGCAGGGACTTTATATCCACATTTTATGTATGATAGATGTTCATACAGCTAGTCTGTCTAGCAGGACGAGGAGGACCTAAAATCCAAAGTTCCCAGTGCACCACAGACACAAAATATTCCCAGCATCCTATAAAAAACCTGAATGTCTATAATAAAGCAATCACCACCACAGAAACCACAGCTATCATGTACCACAGGAAGAGAGTGAGATTCATCATGAGGAACATGAACATGTCTGAAGACTCTTATGATATAGCTTAAATTCCTACGGCCAGGCCTATCTTACCCTGTAAGCAAAAAACCAGGGATTTGTTAGGAGGAGTTTACGAGTGCTTTTGTGAAATGAACCCTTCCCCATGTTGTAAAGGAAGGCAAAAATTTGTTACTATCCCTGTTATCTAGCCTTAGGGAGATTTCCCTTCTGATCCCAAATTAGATCATCAGTTTAATGTTCAGTGCATGAGCAGACATACCAATTAGAGACTGAGAAGCCGTAATAATGTCAACGGCAGCAGAGCAACCTCCTCACATACTGTCTCCACCTGTAGCCAATTTCTGATGCTTTAGAGAAGGCATAAAACCCTCCAGAAAACGTGATATGCATCAAGTCAGCAACTGTTTTTTTCTTGGCTCCCGCCGGTGACCAGCGGCAACCCTGAAGCATGGATGTCATGTAACAGAATATAGACGTGGTGTGAGCAATGCAGTCAAACCAAGATGGCTCCTTTCAGACCTCCTTGAGATACCAACAAATCAGCTATGCAGGACTCACTCCAAACTTGCTCATGCCAGAACCACTCCTCTTCCCTCCTGCAGTTCTTTCTGTGACTTTAAGAAGTATCCATTTCAGCCGCTGGATTCCTTTGCTCACACTGCCCTCTGCGGAGGTGAAGTCCAGAGACGCACTTTCTGGGAAGCCCTCCTTGGATTTTCACCTTTTTTTCCTCAGTGACAAGTTACTTAAGTCATATTGTTTTCTTTATATTTATCCATATATGTGAGGTACCATCACATCCCCTCTAGATCTTCAATTTGTTATACTTAAGAGGACCAGTTTTTCTTTTCTTTTCTTGAAGGAGATTCTCTTTTCCTTAACTACCTGGGAAATCCCACTCTGCATCTATTTCACCTCCCCCTTTTTCCTTACCATATCTATGCACAATGGCGTTAGCAAAATGCACTGGTGTTACCTGTGCCTTGCACAGTGGTGCGGACTCTTCCCTAGAATAACACCTTTCCTTTATATCGCAGCACTTCGCAGCTCACAGTAACCCCACAGTCAAATACTGGCCCACAACTTTTTTCTTATCTTTTGCCTGCAATTGATAACTATCTGTGACCCCACAGAATTTTATGACTTAGCGTTTGGTGCTTTTAACCTTTTTTAAGTTTTAATACTAGTCTTACAAGTCTATCAGACCAGCTCACATTTTTAGGTATGCAGAAAAATCTCTGTAATGCCAATATTCCCAGACTTTGTGTCACAGCATATGTAAAGAGTGCATTTAAAGTAGGATTATTCTCTTCAAATTAAGACTTCTGTATTAGAAATGGCAACTTCTTAGACAGATTCCTTTTTGGCCAATGAGGAAAACATGTAATCCCAGGGCTCCGTTCATCCCATATGAGGAGGAATTTAATCTCCCCAAGAAGTACTCACTGCTCTCTACTGACTGGAATGATGATGTTGATCAGTTTAGGCACAGACATCTACATTTGTTAATGTCCACAGGTTTGCTGTAGGATTCATCTTGCCTTTTTTTTTTTTTTTTTCCCCTAACAGATCAGGTGACAGGAATTGTATCCCTAGATCTTCTTCCTAGGTCGCTGATCTTGGCCATAACAGAATCAGTCCCCAAACCAAATTTGAGGACAACTAGAAATGTTTGATTTCCATTGTGATAATTTCCCTTTTTATGTTGCTTGGCACAGCCTTCTTGTAAGACTGTTCTTTAGTCAGTTTACAACCTTTCTATTTATCCCTATCATAATAAATAAAATAAAGTAAAATCTGCACCACAGGTTCAAGCAGTCAAACAGTTCAAAAGGTCCACCTACTTCACTATCTTTGTATTGTCATGCAATGATAGATAGGGAAGAACAAAGGGGTGGGTATAGGGCCATGCTGCTCATATACTCCCCTTGTGCTATCAGTACTGCAACAGTAGTTTGGGGACTTCCTGTTCAAAGGTTGCTCTCAAATCATGTTAGTAACACGAATGGAAGTTTCCTCCCTGGATCCATGCAATCCTCTGTTTTGGCCTTCTCAGTGTTCCCTGGCAGGGAGCTCTGTAGGATGGAGTATTTCTTTTTGTCTGTTATGCCTTATTGTTCTTAAATCATGGAAGCAGTCAACAATATTTCTTGTCTGATCTCTGTCATTCCCAGTTGATCCCCACCAATATTGTAGTTCCCTGTACGTTCTGCTTTCCTTCCAGTCTGAAGAGGCTCAGGCAGTTTAGCATTCCCCAGTGTGGAAGCATGCCTACGTCTCTCACCATGTTGTTACCGTTCTCTCTACTCTCTGTAGTTCTTCTGTAAAGAATTTTCAGTGGGACATTCCATCAAATGCTTTTTTGTAAATCCACAGAGACTGGGTCTAATGCATTACCCTTGTCTAAGAAGTGATTCAACTTGTTAAAAGATTTACCTTTAATAAAACCTTGCCTTTGATAAAAACCATTTGCTGCCATGTACTGAGTGCTTTCCCTGAAAACTGTCCTAAGGTTGCTGGGTCAAGTGGCCGGTATAATTTTTTTCCAGTCTCCTTTGAATACAGCAATGTGCAGATTCTTGCTACTAAACCTGCATTTTCATGTGCCCATTATTTCAACATCCTCAGATGGATATTGTCCAGGCCCTCTGGGTTCAGTTACTCTATTGCCAGAAATTTTATCTTTCATTCCTTTCTCTTTCCTTCCTAAACACTCTTTCCTTCCTAAACAATTTATAACTAGCAATTTTTACATTCCAGTCATGCGAATAAACCCACCAGGTTTCAGTCATGCCAATTATAGTGTATTTCTCATAATCCAGCAAGAATTCCCAGTTCCTCTTGCTTTTAATTATACACTCACAAGGTGCTTCTCCCTGGTCCCTCTCTCTGGACAGCCGCCTACAGTGAATCACATATGCTTATTATCACGTGGTGGCGAGGGAGAAGAGTGATGCAGTACCGCTCTGGATTCATGAAAGTGTATAGCAAGTTCTTGCCTTTATATGTTACAGATTTTTTCATTTCTGCAGGATACACCTCTCTCGTCCTCTAGCTCCTTCTCAAATGTGCATTTAATGCCCATATTTATGGCCCATTTTGACGCATCCTTACATACCATGTAAGTTCCACTCTACCATTTACTCCTTAAAGAGTGCTAAGGAGTACGTAGTACAGAGCATACAAAGAGCTACAGACACCTTGTCCTCAAAATATCATTCCAAGAATACAAAACAAGGCTATGCTTACCCATTCCTGATCTCCCTGACTTCTGTGGAGCGTGGTGAGCAACATGGAAAGGCTCGTTGTTTATTTAATGAGACAGCACTCTTAAAAGGCACCTAGGCAGCTGCTTTTACCTCTGAATGAGGATGTTATTACTGAGATTGTCTGTTCATTAGCAACTAAAACAAGATCTGAGTTCATGTTTTTTTCTGTTAAAATCAAAGCAAACACAAACACACTATTGACCAAAATCAGCTAGCTTCTTATTGCTTCCCAGCTCTTAAGCTCCTCTACCTGTTAGGGTAAGGTATGCCACCTTACCTACTTCATGTGTTAATTTTTTTCGTAGCATGTATGTTCTTGAGTCATGGAATCTACCAGCTAGTTTACCACTGCTGCTATTGGCACATCACTTGCCTGGTATCTGGTGAGGTGTCCAGTACTGCCACAAGCAGAGACCTAGACTGCAGGTGTGAAATAAGATACGCACTCAAAGTCGTACTCAAGAAGAAATGAAATTATGATAGAGAGCTCGGCTCTGAGACACCTGGCCATAGCCAAGGAATTCACGGCCTGGGGGGAGGCACTGTGCAGCATGTGAGTGCAGAACCGCACTCGCGACCAGCACGATCTGCAGAGCTCACAGGATGTGCTTTAGCTTCATCCCTTCCCAGAGACTAGGTGCATTGCTCCTACAGAAGGTACCTCCACCCGTGTGGGATCCAAAGCATTAAACCCACTCTGAAAGGGTGAGCCTTCATCCTCTTTTTGGTAGACTGGGATTCAGCATACTTTTGAGTCAGAAATTGTGCTAAATAATTACAGGACTCGCCTACCAATAAAATATATATGCTCCAGTCCCTCTATTCACAATTCTGTTTCTCAGGTGCTAAGTGCTTTTTGGATTCTTTAGCCAACCTAGACATGCTGGCTAAAAATAAACTCTAGATTTGCAAATTATTTCAGAAATAATCACAGCATTCAATCTCTGTTAGAGATGTCAGTGAAAACTAGAAACCTGCAACAAGATGAAGGCCCGCTTTGCTCATCTCTGCAGCAAGAGTGTATGGCATACTTTTTGCACCTCTACCTCTGGAATCTAAATGAACATTTCAGATAAACAGTGGGAGGAGAAGACACTCAAAAATTTGTTTCATTGCAGCCTAAATGTCATTTTAAGGTGTGACTGAGTCCCAGCCCCTCCAGCCAACTGGAAGCCCTGCAATCCTCTCCCTTCCAGTATCAGCCTTCTGGGAACTGGTCCTGTTGTGTCTGCACTACGAAGTCTGCTGTGTTGCAGCTGCACCAGTGCAGAGAGCTGGAAGTTTTGACAGTACTGTGACTGTAGGGAGAGAGAAATCAAAAGCCTGGTGGCTAGATGAAGAATGTGGCTCACAGCTGGGAATGTTAGGAGTCTCTGGAGGGTTTTGACAGCATCACAACCACAGAGAGTGTTACTGGCATTCACGTGTTCCTGGTGGGATTCATGTTGCTTAACTTCAGGCACCAGCAGTAAGGAATGAGGGATAGGTCAGGAGCTGCAGCAATGGTGCTGAGCACGGATTGTGGCCATATGTTCTGCTGACAGAGGTGTGAGGCTATGGCGTGGATACTGAAAGGACTTTGCCTGGAGGAAGGCTGTTGTTGCAGTCATTTTCAGTGTGCTATTGGTAAAGCTTGAAGAAAGGTGTTATGGAAAGTATGGAGTGCATCCAAGCTAGGGATTTTGACTAATTCAATACACTACTATCTGTGTGCTTAGTGGTATTTTCCAGATGTTCTCCTGGCATCCTAGGGTGTTTATTAACAATATGGTGACTGTATGACTTTTAATACCTACAGGACTGTGGTCAGTAAGTGTGCTGCGGTCAGTGTGATGAGCCTATGGAATGGATTACTCACAGATATATTGAGCGTTGGGGGTGTATGTGTGAGCGTGATCACAGTGCTGTTGGACTGAGGCTGGCTGGTGTGTCGCTGCCCTGGAGCTCAGGTAAAACGGTCACCAGTCAGGCTGCAAAAGGCCATGACAAGGTACTGACAGTCTGGTAGTACAAACCCGTAAGTCTGAATGAAGACCTTTCATGGTTATTTTATGTTGACACTCTTAGGGACAAATTTAGACCTGTGTCCATTACATCGTTCTTGTCCTTACCAGAAAAAACTATGGTAAATCCTGAATGAGGCAGCTGCCTGTCTAAGCCAATATATCCCTGTACCTGGCTAGATTCTTTCCAAAGGCTGGTCACTCCTGGTCTGCTAACTGAAGAGTACTTTTCACCAAGTTAGTGTTTCAAATCAGAGGACACACACATGTGGCTGCTGTGGCGGTGTGGGGAGGGAGAAACAACCCCTCCTCTCCTGCTTTTGCCATAACTTTCTAAAGCTGGCTTCCAGCTATCATCTCCTGAAATCACCCGCTACAGCACAGCTTTGTTTACCCAGTACAGAATAGATCACTGTATTTCTCTTCTCCCACATATAACTCAGTTTTCTGAGTGGGCTAGAGTCACACAGTTATAACTTATCTCACACATAAATCTTGGCTTGGAAAGCTTTCAATATCATCCAGAAATCTGGGCATCCTTGATTGTCCCAATCCCAGTTAAGACGCTCAAAAAGTCGGAGAGTCTTACGCTGCTCACTCAGGCTGCTGTGGCCTAAGTTTATTTCCAAATCAGTAAAACACATCATCTTTTTTCTGTATTTTTTCCTCACATCAAGAGGGTTAGTTTGGTGCCCTCATTTCAGCATGGAGCTGTTTATCGACAGTCCCAAGGTTGGAGTTCATGAACTTTCCTTTTCATACATTAAATTGAGTTTTAATGACCAACTAATTCTTGAAGCACTATCCTAAAAAATACCAGTGAGTATACACAACACCTTGGCATGAAATGGACTGTGAGCTGCTCCCCAAGTTTGCCCCAGTTTATAGTACATCCTTACAGAGCAGTTTTACCAGGATCTCATAAACTTCCCATTATCAAGGGGATTGTGTCCTCAGAGACACAACACGTAGGATGATTAACTGTTCCTCTCTCCCAGCAGTGGTGAAGGACCAACTCCCCAGTCTACTCCTTGGGCAATGGCAGGATAGAATGGAAACAGCCCAGTAAGGAGGAACCAGTATCCATGAGCCATCATGATCTCATACTGTGCCACATTTCTAAACTTTATTTTCCAGTCGCATAATCTAGGAAAAAGCTCTTTCAAAAGCAGAGTTTGGATGTTAGCTCTACCAGACAGCTCTGGGAGTAGGGGCTGTCAGTTTGCATCTGTTGAGACTTAAATCAGCCCCATGGCTGCTACCTTCCATCCACCCTCCAGCGTTTTATTTCTTGGTAAGTGCCAGGGTACAACAGAGGAAATGAATGCACTGATAAGCTGGAGTGGAGTCTTCTCGAGTGATTCTCAGCAAGTAAACGGCTGAGCAGGTAACAGAAATGGGCTGTCTTGTGCCCAGTTGTGCCCTTTAACTGCCATTTCTCCTCTCTACTTCAATAAACATCCGATCCAGCCACCAGGAAGGGTTTGTGGGTGGTCATTTCCTTAAGGGATACCGGAAAAGATGCAGTCTAGGCTACAGCGTGATAAAAACTGTGACCTTTGGGTTTTCCCTGTCATTCAGACCACTGTCCTAGGAGTTGTTTCAGGGGCAATTACAATTAGATGTCAGAACCTCCTTAACAACTACCGTCCGCTGTCTTTTGTGCGCTCCAGGGAGCAGCTCCCAGAGGGGAGCACTGACCAGTCTTTGGCTGCAGTGCTCGTGAGGGTAGCACATACTGCTTACCAGAGGTTCAGCTGGCTTTAGAGCACAGACCCTGCATCAGCCAGCAGGTAAACAAGCAAATCCTTGCCCTCGCTGGAAACAGGTTGCTTTTCAACAAAGAACTGTTAAAATCCTGCCTCTCTCTGCAGGGCGAATCTGCTTTAAGATAGAGCACAGAACAGCTTGTCTGTGTGTTTATCACACTGAGCCAAACACAAAGCAACACAAGCTGGAAGGAAGTTGTTTTATACTTACCAGCAGCATTGATATTTTCCTCACAGGAGTACCAGATCCCAGTGTGGAAATACCTGAAAAGGAAGCGGTCATCTCCCGTCTCCCAGCTGTAATGAACCACATTCTGGTTTGTCTCATTTGCAGTCTCATTCCCGCTGTAGTTGAGGCAGTTTGTCTTCTTCTCTTTCCCACAGCTTGGCTTAGGGACCCTCTGTGTGCCCTCACACCAGTGGGTCGTGATAAAAGCTGTTGTAGAGAAGAGGAGAGCCATCAGATTCAGACTCACTGCTAGCAGGGCTCTGCATCTTCGATTTGTCTTCATGGTAAATCCGCCCTCCCTCCCCCTCCTGCTGAGAGAAGAAGTCAAAGGGGTTTGTTTTATTTGGGGGGGGGGATGTCAAAGCCTCTCACGATTCAGAATCCAGTTTTCCAGGCATCGAAACTCTCAGCTTCTTCCAATCTGTTGTTGTAGCAGCGAAGGAAACGCTGCAGCCAGACTCCCATTCTTCTCCTCACTTGAAATCCTGCCTTTGTACGTTAACGGAGCAGCTGCAGGCGCGGGAGTGCGGCCGTCCTCTTGTAGTCGGTGTGCTTCAGCGCGCTGACAGGATCAGAGAGGGTCTGTCTCACAAAGAGCACCAAGAGCAAGTGAACATCTGCTCGGGTACCACACATGATCCCAAGGGGCTCCGCAGCCTCCTCCGCTGGGAGACACCTGCAGCCTGCGGGACTCGCTGTCCTCTGCTGCCATAGGATGAGGCAGGAGAAGCTCAGCGGGAGGCAGGCGGCAGGGACAGCTGCTGCTGGCTGCCACCGTCCTCGGCAGACCTCGGGGACCACTGCAGCGCGCTGGTGGCCGAGCTGGACTCGGGGGTGGCGTCACATCTTAGTCCCCAAAAGAACCATTGTTTGGAGCTGCAAAATACCTTTTTTTATACACCAGAGGGTAGAGATGTGTCCAGGAGGAGGAGGGATGAAGTGGTACTTTAGCTTTTCTGCTCTGAGCTAGTGAGTAGTAAATCAAGGGTTTGATTTTGCTGTCAGCATACTGGTGTCATTCTCTGTCTTCAGGGGCTTGCTCTGGCAGTAGTCAGCAAAGCCCCAGAGGAATTTGGATTTGCAAGTGTTTAATGAGTAAAACCCACGACTTTCACAATACCAAGTGGAGCCCCTTTCCCAGGCTTTCATTCCCAGACACAGCCCACGCAGATGTTCTGTTTGAAGAGGGTCCATAGGACATTTTGTAGGTCCTGGTTTGTGCAGACGGAGAGAACAAATTAGAGCAAACCCTGGCCTTTACTTGCTAGATGGCAATGCTGTGAGAGCAGGGAGCACTGCATAATATCCCATTTCCAAAGAGAAGTGTATTGTCCTGTCTTGTTGGTTGGCTGACTTGTAGAGTTTATGACCTCTTTGCACATTGCTCAGAGCTATCTGGTGAATACTGAGTGCTGTGAGGAGACCGGGGCACCTGATGGTGGCGGTGGTACAATCTGTAAGCCCTTGTATCCAAGCACTGAGGTTGGCCATGTTTGTCACGCAACAGTTCTGAGTCCTTAGTAGATGAATGCATTTTCTGGGCTGAAGAAATTGCACATACCTCCTGGGCTTTGGACTGAGCGAAATTTCCTTCCAGCCTTCTTTGGACTCCCTGCAAGGGCCACAGGGATGTCTGTGGCCTCTCGGAGAAGTCCAGCAGTGGGTTTCCAGCAAGGCCTGGAAATAGCCATGGAACCATAGGGGCTTATACTAATAGATGGGACAATGTTCTCATCTCACACCCTGTACTCTGTTAAGTCAGCATGTTGACTCAACATGCAAAGCTCATCCTATGCCTTACTGCCCACAGACATGAAATGTGGCGGTAGTTTCTCCAGCTCCCTGAATAAAGCCAGGAAAGATCAGGTGGAGTTTCTCCTTAGCAAGCCACCACACAAGACTTCAGGGACCAGTTCCTGCCTCCCCTCACAGGTAGCCGTCGTACTCTGGATTATGCCTCTTGTTGGTGCCTGTCCTGCATGTCTGGTTCCAAATGTTTATGAGTTTTTCCATATTTATACAGGATCACTTGGCTTTAGCCATTTTGTTATAAACAAACTAACAAGTTACTAGAAAACACTGCTCTGTGAGAACAATTGTGATGGCTACTTTGCAAGGTTAGTGAAATAGCTTTGTATTGCAGATACTTTCCTACCTAAGTGGCCTTCATTTTGCCCACTCCTGCCTGCACATGATGACTACTACCTCCTCAGTGCTGGATTTTTCCAGTGGCCTGCGCTAGCAGAGTGCCTCTGTGCCCAGTCTTCCTCGTCCTGTTGGAACTGCACCACACCTCTCTCTGTTCCAGTCCTTTCAGCATTTCACCTTGCAGCCAAATAATCAGCATTATTTGGTTGGTTTTAATTGCACGCAAGAAATACAGATGATAGCTATTTAGAGGACCACAGGATTCTTCCTTCAATTATTTTTATGTTGCATGACATTCCACTTAGAAATGCATTTGTACATTCCTGTGTTTCTCAGGCTTATCTGCCTGCTTAGAGGAATAAACAGTGCAATTTAAACTATGGCAGAATGCCTTCACAAGAAACCTAGTGCTTTTCTTCAGGATTATCTTTCAAGTGGCTGTCAGCATCTGAATCATCACACTTTTCCAAGTGCGAATACAGGTCTTCACAGGTCTTTTCTCACCGATCTTCTCTATCTACTGCTCTGTGGCTTGTGTTTTCTGGTCCCAGCACCAACTTCTGCACACTCTGTTTCTCCCCGTGCCCATCTCCCTGAGGGGTAGGCATCCAAGAGTTTGTTTATCTGTGATAATTTTGTCCTAAATACGTTTTAGATTTTGTTTTTACTCCTAATCCTAATGGATATTTGTATTTCTGTTCCTCCTTATCTTCTTTATTCCTGTTTTTTTTGGCCTGACAGGGCTGTTGAGAACAGAGAAGGTGGCAACGTATTAAAAAAGAAAAAAGCAAAATAAAGCAGTAATTTGATTTCTTTTGTGATACAGAGCTTTTAGAATCTTAAGCATTTAAAAATAGTCAGCACAAAGTAAAGTATGCTCAAAGCCAGAGAATTTTTTTAACATGAATTGTTTTCTTTTTCCTAACAGAAGTAAGTTTTTTTCTAATTATTAGACTCCTCTGGCTGTATACATTGGGATTACTTGAAAAGAAGGAAACTAGTCTGTGCTATACTCATGCTGTAGTGCTCCAACAATTTCTCTTTATATAATCTCTCTTTATCAGATTTGTTGTGTATAAAAATGGAAAGATCATACATATGTTGCAGAAGGCAGTTCAGATGCCTGGATTAAGTTGTATTTATGTGGTATTATCTTTAATAGTAAAGCAGAAGGGTTTGAATGCTATAGAGAAGTAGGTTTCATTTGTGGCTACAAGAACCTTTAAAATCCTTTTTGCAGCAATAGCTGTTCTCTGATGTTGTGAGAAAAAATACCTTCATGAGTTATAGCTAAATCCCTTTTCCTTTGCGATTTCTTATAGGATCAGTGTAAATTGTTATTACTCAGTATTTACTTGAGTACAAAAGGAATTTGACCCAGAGGATTTAAAATAATGATAGCATTTGCAATGGAACCCTTTCAATCAGGCTGTGGTTTTCACTAGTGGGAAACAGAAGCAACATTCACAAAAAGGAGAGGAAGCCCTACGTTTCGGTCCTCGGGTGATGATGAGGGCCATGGTGAGCTTGGTCTGGTTGTTTATTTGATACCAGCAGTGTCAACTGCATGGGATTATATGCTGGTTTTAAATCCACGTTTACAGTACCCGATAGCTTTTCTTTAAATTTGCATTCCTTACAGGCCTGTCCTCCTGGGCTTCCTCATGTGTCTCTATCGTCTTTTTCAGCTGTCACTGGACTGGGCTTCCTGGCTCCTCCTGCCGCCTTGCACTGGGCCCCGCCTGGAAGCTCATCTTTGCTTTTCCTCAGCACCACAGAGCCACAGAATCTACTTGTTCAATTCGTTCATCTTGGGAATGGTTCAAAATCTCCTCTTCGAGTCAGAATTTTCTTCCTTTGACATAGAGATCTGCATAGCTCATCTTTTTCTGTTGTCTTACCGTGGCAAACATGAATTGTTGGTGTGCCCCCAATATAGTTCTTCTATCCCCACTCTGTCCAGCAAAATGGCAAGTTTTTCCCTACCTCAGTCACGTAACAGGATTGACTTTTATATTTAGAGAAGAGGGTTAGGATGGAAATGCTCTACATACTTCCCCCAGATCACTACCATGTGTGTTAATCAACTATGCATAGTTTGTCTTCTTTCCATTCCATATGTAGGCTACCTTTTGCTTTTTTCACCTCATTTTTGATTTTTTTTCTCAAAACTCTGACCCAAAGTAGTCTGTGTTCAGCAGCAATACTTAGCGCTCCCAGCCCACAGGCTGAGCTGTACAATCATTTTCATCTAAGAGATGCTGCTGAGAGACATTACTGATTTTTTTATAGAAATTAAGCCTTCAGCAAATGGACAGTCCCACTAGGATATATTGGAAGGTGGGCTGAATATTGATACTATATGAAATCTTAGTCTTCAAGTTTGACTTTTGACTTAAAGTGTGTCCTTCATGCACTTTGCTTGTAGGCATTGAATCAAGCACAAGAAGATTGCTCAGGAAATTCTTCCTGTTCCTAAGCTGACCAGGCAAAAAATGGTTTCTGACAGTACTGTAGCAAAGACCTTTAGCAGTCTTGACAGAAAGGAAAGAAGTAAACCAAACTGTTGATACTCTGTATGTTTTCCCATAAGAGTTTCCTTGGCCCAGTGTCACTGGTCAGTAGACAAGACATTCCCAACCGCCCTCTTTCGAATAGCTGGTTTGGATATTTTAATCAGTTGTCAGTGTTGCTCATCTTTGCTTGGAGGCCAGGACTGGGCCATTCCAAGACTACAGACACTCTTTCTCCTGATAACTAACAGGGTCTCTGCAGCTCTCTGATTTGCAGTCTGTCCCAAACAGAGTTAGATTAATCACACAGCACGGTGCTCTGTGTAAAAACTGGGTGGTCCATATATTTGAAACAGGACTGGGATGCTAACAAATTTGTACTTATCTGTTATCTGTATTTAATTCTTCCAGCAGCTGGTGGAGAGGAAGGGAGATGAAAAGAAGTGACAGGGCTGAGTCACGTTGTAAATCGTGTCTAGGAGAGCTGACTGGCCAAGTTGCCTGAAAAGGCAGTCCAAAAGGTCATGGCTGAGGAAGTAAGATATTCCTGGGACCATTCCCAATAGGCCATTTACATGTGTCCACCTACTCTAGGAGCGAATAAAATGTAATGGTATCCTACTTTTGACCCTGAATTAGAAATTTTTCTGTCTTGGACTTACAAGAATTATTTCCTCACAATCAAGATGCATACTGTTGGATTGGATTAAGATGAAATTTTAATGAATATTTAGTACTTTTGTTAAGGCTAACTTTCCTCAGGTATGTTTGTTATTAAAAGAAGTTACAAGCTCACTTAAGAAGAACTCTAGAAGCAGAACTCACGTTTCTTACTGCTACAGTTAAAGAAGCATCCTTGCACATCAAAGCCTTAATGGCAGCTTGTGAGCCTTTCAATATTTGTAGACTCCTTGGCCTGGCAAAATAGTAGCCCCAAAGCAAAGGTAGCCACAATAAACATAGCAATGCTGAAAAATGTCAAAGGGCCCCTTACGCAAACATGCCCTTTTATAACCTAGGCACCTGATTCCCACATTCATGTAAAGTTACATTGTCATATCCCACTGTGCCTAATCCACTAACTACAGATGAATTTGTTTATATCACTTCCCTTTTTTGAAACATTGCTAGGGTTACACTGACGCTAGTTGGTCACTGACAGTTGATCAAAATCTTTTCAAATCATATAGATCTCAGAAACATTCTGTCCTAGTGCTTGTGGCAAAGCAACCAAAATGGAGATGGATTTAATGACAAACTGACTTCTTCCTCGCAACAGACTCAATCTCTGAAATAGCATTTTAACTCCTCTCAGGTATCACCTTGCCCTTCCTTTTTTTTTTTAAAGACATTTTTTTCTCTTCTATTATCAATATATTTTTAGGGACAGAAACTAGAATGTTTAAACGACTGTAGTTTTCAGTTTCTGCCTGGCACAGGAGTAAACTGTGTACATTTGGTGTCATTTATGTGCAGAATAATGTTGCTTATTTATATGTCTGTGTATTTTACTCCCATAATTAGGATTCATCCATATGCCCAGGCATTGTGAGTGGTAGAATATGATTTGGCAACGAGATTTTTGTTCAAAAAGGGGTGGCCAGGCAGATTTGTTTGAGCAAGGTCTGTACCCTGGGATTCATGTTTCTGTATATTCTCTGCAGAAGTTGTACCCTGTACAAAATGCATTTGGGAAAATACACTTTAACAGAGCAGAGCAGGAGAGGCTGCTTGTGTACAGGGATGGCTTTTCGATGGGGCCAGTATGACTTGCAGAGAATGAGCATACATTCTGTCAGTGAAGGCATATTCCAAGCCAATGGATCTAGAGCCCCTAGGCTGTGCTCATGATCGCAAGCAGTGTTGCTGGCTCGGAGACAAATGAGAGCAGGGTAGTGATCCTGAAGGTGAGTGTGAAGTTTGGCAACCGCAGGAAGGCAGGATAGGTTGGCACTAGAAGCTGAAGCTGAATTTTACAAAATACTGCATTCAGTCTACATTGAGACAGGAGCTACAGAACACAGCAAATTTATACATACAGCAAGCAGATGTTAAACATTTTGGTAGCACACCTCAATTTGAGCAGAAGTCTTTCCCCCTGGGAAGTCAGTAGAAGACCAAGCAACAAAAGTAAAAAATAAAGAGATTGAAAGTAAAAGCAAAACAGAGGGGAAAAGATATCTTTTCAAGGCAAAGCTAGGTAACTGCATAACTGTTCCAAGTGGAAGAGAAAAGGTCAACAGGCAGATGACAGGCTGGTGCACAGAAAGCTTGTGCTAGCAGGGGACAATATTTCACAGTGCATTGGAAGAAAAATGATTGATTATGCAGAAGTGACTAAGAAAATGCCAAACTGTATGGACAATATGAGAAGCTGAGAAGGCCTGGGTAGGACTATCCCATAATGACACACCGTGTCATGGTGAGAGACATCCTCTAAACTGCAGGACATTCGAGGTAGCACTGAACTCAGCAGAGTGATGGGAACAATGTCAAAATTAACAATGAAGTTGTACCAGATGGCAGAAGAGGGAGTCAAGGCCAGGACTTGGCAAAAAGAGGGGAAATGTCAGCCATCAGCCTGTCTGGGTAGCAGCAGGAGGGATGAGATATATGAGCAACCTGGAGGACGAGCAGGACACTGCTTAGCAGAATGAAAGCACAGCAGCGAACAGTCAGGGATTATACAGTGGGAGGTTGGTTTGAAGACCACAATATGTTAAAAAGGATAGAGCTGCAGCTGGTTTGTATCAAAGATGACTTCCACAGGACTATGTGAACTCGCTGCCCTCAGCAGGGGGGCAAAATGGAAGAGCACTTGTTCAAAGGAAAAATGCAATAAATCATCTGGGGGCTTAAATGGGAATGAAGCTGCAGGAGGGAAAAAGTTCAGCGGTAGCATAAGGACTGCCTGCTCAGCTTGGGAGCCTGGGGTTGTATTTCCAGGCTCATAGCTGATCATGAGTATTTACTCTTTCCAGCCCCTTCCTTGACTGAGTTTTGGATGGGGAAAAGTCCTTTCTATTCTCAGTTTCCTGCAGGGTCTCAGGTAGGGAACACTTCACCTCTCCACTTGGTGCCTAAGGTTGTGTGCATCTTTGAAGAGATCCCCCTTTTTTCCACCATCTGCTCTACTGGTAGTCTCCAAATCATTCAGGTTTCACAGAAGTCTGTTATTCTGTGTATGTTAATATAACCCCCAAAACACAAAATGAACTGCTTCATTTGATATAGAGCACCCCATTAAAATAGTTCTGCCAAACGTGAATTGTAGAACATTTGTGGTTGGAAGGACTGTCTGGAGGTCTTTTGATTCAACCCCCCGCTCCAAGCTAACGTCAAACCCAGATCAAAACTACTGGGGGCCTTGACAATTTCGGTATTATGCCCAGTGTAATGTAACATTGCTTCTGTCCAGACTTAAGGAGACTTTTTTTTCACCATAAGGTCATCCAAGAAGGTGAACAGGTTGCTGAGAGAGGTTGTGCAGCTTCCTGTTTTGGAGATTTCCAAGCCCAGACTGGATAAAGCCCTGAGCAGTCTGGTCTGACACAAGAGCTGGCCCTGCTCTGAGCAGGAGGTTGGACTAGAGACCT
Organism: Sagittarius serpentarius; assembly: GCA_034782735.1. Lineage (NCBI taxonomy): Eukaryota > Metazoa > Chordata > Aves > Accipitriformes > Sagittariidae > Sagittarius > Sagittarius serpentarius. The sequence goes on from JAVKLA010000061.1 coordinate 3,845,912, forward strand.
CCTGAGGTCTCTTCCAGTCTGGATTATCCTGGGATCATGTGAGGAGCTATGCACCACAGCCAGTATTCAAATCTTCAACCCACATGAAGAACCAGGCTGAATATCGGAGAAATTTATCCATTTTGTTCCTAATGACCAAACATTCCAAGCATATCCACTTGTGAAAGGTAATCCTCTCCTTTCAGGCATAAAGATTCAGCATGGGAACCTTCATAAACTCCTTTACAGTAAGCAAAGTTATTACAAACGTAGTTTGTTTTTCTGACATTGCTCTAACTTCTCTGAGAGCTCCTTTGATACATGATCATCTGTTGGCCCTGTAGACTGCCTGGCAAGCATCCCATTTCTCGGATCTATTATTAGTTTAGATGTTTGTAGGAAGTTGTATCTCAAATTCTTTTTGTCCTGCTTTATTCTGTGTTTACATTTAATCAGATAGAAATTGTGTTCCCTCCTTTTTTCTTGTTTGGCTATGACTTCAGGTTTTGAAGGAAGCCTTATTGCTTTTCCTGTCATCCCTCACCTTGCTATTTCACCATGCCAACGCTTCTCTGCTCTTCCTAAAGTCTTTTTTGACAGGTGGAATGCATTCACTTTAAGCCTCTGCTGTGTCTTTAAAAAGGTCTCATGGTCTTGGTTCACATGTCTGATAAAAAAGTAAAGGATAATGCAACAATAATAAAAAAAATTCAAATGCTGTTAATGTCCCAAGGGACAATGAAGACCCAGGTCCTTCAGCTTGCTTGTAGGGGAGGTTGATAAACCCCCTAGAGTCAGCGGCTGGAGGCCCTGTGTCCAAAACCAGCTCCGATACGGTGCACCCATGTCACCTGGGGTCAGACTGCTGTGTGAGAGGACTGTGAAAATTCTGACCAGGACCTCCCCTCTGCTGGGAACTGCCTTTGAGCTCAAGACATGGCCCTTGGCCATTGCCAGAGCCATGCTGTATCTTTGTCTGTGCCTGGCCCTCTTTGATGCCCCAGACCTGACCCACCAGCCTCATCACTGCAGACTTGTCCCGTGACCGGGCCTGACACCGGTCATTGCCCCTGGACTTTCTTGTGTGGGGACTGGGGAAAGTGCGCCTTGTTGGGAGGTGGCAACCCTTCCCACCTTGGAGCCAGCTCACCTCACCTTGCAGAGCCATCACTCTCCTCCGGGGTCCGTGGTGAGGAATGGCAGACTCCGGGACAGCACAGCAGACCCTGGTGTGGGCAAAGTCAGCCATTAATGTCACTGAACACAGCCACACCAGGAAAGTTCAGGCTGGCAGTTTCCTCTCTTCTCTATTTTATGCCAGCACTGAAGTTCTGTAAAGCAAGCGCAAGCTCCTGTCAAACCTCACTCGGGGACTGAAGGCTGTAGGGGTGCACAGGATGTCCTCGGGGTAGCACCACTGCCTGCTGGCCTGCACCGCGAGAGCCTGTCCTTGGCTCTTAACGAAGGTCTGAGTTTGATCCCAGGCAAATCACGAACATTAAACGCTACAGAAATGTAGCAACAGCTAAATTATAGCCCATATGCTGAATGAAACCAAATTAGGGCTCCATGTGTAGTATTTATTTGGGCAATTTCACTTAACCTTGCCATCTTTTAATTCCTTTTATACCTCGATTTAGTAATTTCTGAATTTTTTTTATAGTTCCATTTATTGAGAAGACCACAAGAGACCTGAACTGAGCCATTTTCTTTTTCATAGAATCACAGAATGGCTTGGGTTGGAAGGGACCATCAAAGGTCATCTAGTCCAACCCCCCTGCATTTTTGTACTTTAATAGCAACAGCATCAACTGTACATAAACTCTTTGAATAATAAACATTTGTATCTGCAGTGGTTTAGGTGTTTATCATCTTCGTAGCACTTCATTTGCAGGACACAGTACCACCTTCACAAGAAATTGAATTGATTTGTAGTCAAAGTAGTGATTTTGGTTACTTTTTAATTTTGTAAGAAAAAGAAGGTCACTTTTAAAGAGACAAAACATACTGTAATCATGCAGAAAATACTTAAAATGGTAATTTATCAAATTAAAGATCTCTGATCGGACAGTGAAATGCTGGACTGTACATTAATATCAGCCCTTAAAAATTGCCAACAGTAATATACTTCTAAGGAATTACACTTCACAGGAAAAATTAGGCTATATTCCAGCCAGTTAGTGTCATGGAACAGATAATTGAATTCCTTGCTTTCTTGTCAACCCAGTAATACCATGTAACTCTTTTCAAGTGTTCACGTAATCAACAGTCTTCATGCTGGTTTGCATTTAATAGACTGAATCATTTTTTTCTTTGAAAACCAGTCTTATCAGCATTTCTTCTGTTCTTTTCTTCTTGCAAAGTCCTCAGGAAAAAGTTGGTTTTTTGGAAACACATCCCACAGGTTATATGCAGCACAGAAACAAAATTCACCAAAAAGGTGATGCAGGTTTGTGCTTTATTTTCATGCAACATTTTTTGAGGAAAGTAAAAAAGAAGTATATTTTGAAAGAAACGGAGCTGCTTCCTGCGACATCAATGGAAAGAAACAGAGCAAAGTTCATCAGTACACATTGCTCTGTGCTGCAGTTACTTGTCTGGTCCTTCTTTGAAATGTAGTATCACGGTAGTGGGAGCAAACTCAGTTATCTCAGGCAGCCGTTGCCATGACTGCTAAGGCACAATTAACTCTCGCAGTGCACAGAAATGAACTAAAGAGAGTGACTGACGGCAGCTGCCCATGCCAGTGCCCCCGTGCTACTATGTACATGGATGGCAAAGGAATTGCTCTTGTTCTATACCACGATTTTCAGGCTTAACAAAATGCAGCACATGCTTCAAAGCGAGAAGCTTTCCAGGGACTTTCAAACAGCAGCTCAAATTTGGCTTCAAGTCTCCACAGATACAAACTGGAATATCCCGATGCAAATTGAATATGGTCTTGCTAAGATGGCAGCAGCCACTTAAACAATTCCCTTCCATCTCCCTATTGTAAGAATTTTTTTTCAGGTGTTTCTTTTGTTTAACATTGCCTGGGCTGTTTTGTAGTGTCCTGTTTAACCATTTTATCAGCAATGAGGAAGGGCATAAAATTTGCTATTGCAAGTGGGAAGGAAACATATGCTTAATATGCAGCTGGAAAATAATAATTTTTAAAGCCCTTCACATTGAAATTAATAAGCTTTTTTTTCCCCTGCTTTCCTCTGTGTCCCTAAATAATTGCTGGTACTGCCATAATGCAACAAGGTCAGAGGGGAAGAGAGAGGAGGAACTGCTACTGCTTTTCAGACCTATAGCCATGGAATGGACAAGTCCTGTATGGGGACACCCCTGTGGGGCACATTAGAAACCAAGACACTGAACTCATCCAAATCAACGGGGAATAAAATAAGGATAAATGCGAGGCATAGGAGCTCTCTAAACCAGCTTTACCAGCAAGGCCTCTGTAATGGGGAGCTATGCGTGAGACATGCTGGGGCCCTCAGCGCTTGCCATATCAGCCCATGCACATGCCCTTCTCCTCTTTGGTCCCAAATCTTCTCCTTGTCTGGGCCCGTCATCGTATGGGTGTTTGCAACTAGGCATTTCTTAACTATCAACAACCATGAAAATTAACCCTGGGTCTTCAACGCTCAGACTTGCATGGACGTTCTCACCATATAATTTGCTAGGGATTCAGCAGTACCAATCTTTTACTATTTAACACCAAAGCACTATATCCTAATACTGTCCAGAGAGAAGCTAGCGAGACAGGAATAAAACACGGAACTGGGCGCAACACGAAAGTGAGGTGCTAGCCAGGGACTGGGGGGTGAACGCGGAGGCACCAGCAGGCCCGAGTCACTTCTGCTTTTCTCACGGTGCTCTGTTGCCACCTGATGGCCTGACGCGAGGATGGAATTTAAAAAGGCACATTCTGTGAGAGAGATGTCTTACGTCTCATTAGACCCACTGATAGCTTTAAAGAAAAGATTTTCAGCTGGAAGTCTTTTCATGCCCTGCCAACACAAGTCTCTGCTCCACAGGTAACAGATTACTTTCCTTCGAGGTGACAGACATAATTGCAATATACGCAGAACAACTATATTTTATTTGTATTTAGCAGGAATTTATCTTCATCTTTTGTGATTTCCCTCCTTAAGATGATGACAAGATATCTGGAAGATAATGATGTTGTCACGCTTGGAATGACAACTAACACAGTAATGCTGGGATGCTTGATCCATCCATCCTGATATCCCCCCACTGGCCACGACAAGCACTCCAGTTGCCCCTCACCCTGGCCCTCCTGATGACAGAAGCAGGTTTGCCTTGTGTGACATAATCAATGTCCTGCTTCAGGTGTAGTGTTGAACCACAGGGATGCCCTCCAGGCACACGATTTGCACATCTTTTTGTCCCTTTCCCATTTCTTGAGCTTACCTTTCCCTGTCTTTTCCTTACCTTTCTCCATTCCAATTCCCTCTCATTTAAACAATTCATCCCTAATTATCTTTTTCCTAAAGGTCCTAGTTTTCCTTCATGCATAGCCAGCTTTCGTATTTTTGACACTTGCCTAGGTGATCTTGGCCCTGTTTAGCATTAGCGATGCTGCTGGTCTTGCAAAGCTCTGCTCCCCGAAAGGTTCTCAATGCTCCCTCCAACCGTCTTTGACACCTGGCTGTTTCTCACATCACTCCTGCCTAAGCACTGGTGAAACCCAGCCATCCCTCATGGCGCTGTCTGTAAGTTCTGTTGGCACCATACATTGTTACCTGTCACATGCAGCAAATTATCGCGTCCAGTCCCTGTCAACATCCTTTTCAACGAGCGTAACTTCAGGTCAGGGCCTGCAGCCCTAAAAGCAGGTTTTTTCCTGCTCATTCCAGATGTTTTAGCCACGTAAGAAGCTCTTACTGACTGCTCAATTTCTTTTAAAAATACTGAGGCTGAAATGGTTTGGAACTAAAGGACTGGGCTCTACGTTTACTGCTCTGGTGAAATCCCGGTTGCTGAAAGGTGGGCTCTGCCTTGGGACCATCGATGTGGCTGGCAGAGGTAAAGGGAACACGAGTTAACTCATAGAATCATAGCCTGGTTTGGGTTGGAAGGGACCTTAAAGACCATCTAGTTCCAACCCCCCTGCCGTAGGCAGGGACACCTTCCACTACGCCAGGTTGCTCAAAGCCCCGTCCAGCCTGGCCTTGTGTGGTCGTGTGTATGGACATGAAGGGAAAGTACAGAAACTGGCAGATGCCACCTGTGACCTTTACTGGCTTTTTATGTAGATGGATGAAGATGCTATGAAGTGGACGAGCGCAGGCCACAGGCTCATCATAGACACCACCTTTGGTTTGCAGCGGCTTTTAGACACCAAGAAAACAATGTTACTTATTGGCACTCTGAGGAAAGTGGCTGGGGCACAATCTGCCGTCTCTGCTTAAAAATCTGTTTCCGCAGGCTGTTTTTTCCTGGGGTGCTCTAAAGTGTTTCTTGAATCCACAGTCGGAGAACTTCTTCGGAGGGCATCACACGCACCATCAGATCACATTGCTCGTCTTCTTCACTGCCACACAGTATCAGCTGGGTTGGGGGCTCTGATACTTTCTGTAAAACAAATGCATTCACTCAAACACCCTCAGGCTGATGAGTTTGTCTGCCTGTCTTCTGCTTTTCCCCGCAAACCGTTCCTCTCATCCTTCCTGCCACAGCAGAGACCCAGTGCTCAGGAACCCACAGCCACAAAAGCTGCTGCCTGCATTCTCACTTGAACTGGACAGCACATTTAAGCTACTGACTGAAACACGCTCCTCCCGAGTGAGCGAGAAAAGAGGCTGCTTTTGATGATTGTTTCTCCTCACCAAGGTGTTGAGGAGCTCGGTGCTGGTACCACAGGACGAGGAGCACTGTTGCCAATGACAGCTGTTTCGTTCAGGGAGCAGCTGGTCAGGCAGGGTCAGTCCATGCCTCCCAAGCTGCTTCCCCACAAGCACCAGGAGCATCTTCCCGTTCAGCGCTCTAGGCCGAAGGCAGTGACAGCCGTGCAGCCAGCTCACGTGGGCTGCTTGACCCCGGCAGCTCAGCCCGTCACACTTCCTATGCATGTGTTTGCTTCTTCTGCCTGCCCCATGCTCCTACCCAGCACCCTAAAAACTGATAAAGCACAGTAAAAAAACTTACCAGTGTGTCTGGCAGGACAGCAGCAGGGCAGCAGGAATACTGAAAGATTTTACTTGTTTTCCAGGTAAGGAAAGGCAGAGTCAAAGCAGCCACAGCAAAGCCAGCAGAGGAGATGAGGGCAGTAACCAGCCACATGGATGTGCCACCTAGAGATAACAGAAGCAGCAAAACGTCTCAGAGAGACTGAGGACAAACCACTCAGTGCAGTCAGCCTGCACCCTCTGTGGCTGCTCTTCCCACCCACCTTGGTGAGATTCTTTGTCAGCACCCAGCAGGTAGGATACCAGTGCCGGTGTAGGGGTGCACTCCTAAGTCTTCCTTTTTTACCTCCCCCAAGGAACAACTGGGCGGCACATTGCAAACAAGTCAGGAGATATTGAGTGGAAACGAAAGGAAGAACTGCTGGGGTATCCTTCTCGGGCATGATTACACCAGGGGAATTGGAAGGAAGGCTGACTGTTACCTTGTGCCCTCACGCACTGTGTCTGGCTGAAGCTGCTGCTTCTGTTGATCGCCTCGACGTATGTCTGAGCTTTTACACAATAATCAGGTCCTGCCTCCATGGTGTCCAGGTGAACCACAGAGCTGACCTCTTTCACCACCTTCTGCTGCATCTGCCACAGGCCCAGGACAGAGAGCGTCAGAACATAGGGAAGGACCTAACTGAGAACAGTCGTAACATGATGCTAGCCCAGACTTTACTGGGAGAAAAGGAAGGAGCAGCAGGAGGTGTCAGAGAGGACTGTGTGAACAAGAGGAGAGAGGAAGAAAAGCAGTAAACAAGGAAGCACAGTGGAGTGTAGAATGAGACCACACACATCTGGAAGGGTAGAAGGGATGGAAAGGAGGAGCTGTAAGCCAAAGAGGCATAATGATGACGATGGGCCACAACACTAGACCATGACCTCCTCCCCTGGTGTAAGGGCTTGGTGACTAAGGTCTTCACTGATCTGAGTTTTTGCTGGGATACCAAAATCATGCCTGCGCTAGCATGATATGATGGGAGTTCCAGAACCATGTTGTGATGGGGATGTGAGAGCTGTGCTGTGACTCTAGAGCACTAAGAGGGGATAGACAGGGCTAGCGAGGAGCGAGTGAATTTGGTGCATGCAAATGTAACACTTCAGCAACCCTTAAACAGCATATGAACACCAGTACATTATTTTCTTGCAATAAATAGGACTCATTTAACTGCTAGCAAAATTAAGTTGGTATTCCCAGTATCCCCAGTCATGAGAGGACAGGTAACAATTAGCTAGTTGCTCCTAATCCTTGCTGTGTTGCAGATGCAAAGCCTGCACTCACAGAAGACCTCATCAGCCTCCATCACCACACACATTCGGACACCTCCAACAAGCCAGTAGGGCTCTCCTGGCAGGGCAAGTCCTCTCCAACAAAATTCCCTTCTCCACAGAAATGTGATCTTGAGGGCCATTAGTTTGAAAAGATTCCAATGATAAAATCAGGTCAATGACTACTGGGGTTGTGTAACCTCTTGCAAAAACCTCAAATCAGACCTGTCAAAAGTGACAATTATTTTAAAAAAAAATTAAGAGTCCCAGCAGAGAACTGGACATCTACTGACTAGCCAACCTGATGCTTGTGACAGTCCAGTTGGTAGAAACTATCCTGAAGTTTGGAATTAATGTTTAGGTGATTAATATCATATACTGAAGAACAGTTAACATTTCATTCATAAAAGACAGTCAGATACAAACCTATATGATTCTTCCTAAGGTGTCAGAAAGCTCATGGGCAAGGTTGTTCTCCTTTACTTGGATTTCCAAAAGCTAGTCACGAAGATCTATTTCAAAAGCCTATTAAGCTAACAGCCACGGGATAAAAAGGCATCAGAGCTCTGACTGCACTAACCAGGCTGGAATGGCCCTGACCAGCCTCATCTTCAGCCTTCTGTTCATGGCCCAGGAGCCCCATTTAAGCTCAGCCCAGGGCCTTCAGTCCCAGTCTGAGCCATGCTGGAGGTGTGCCTATCTCCAGGATGGAGCTGGAGGTGTGCCTGTCTCCAGGATGGACCTCGGACCTACGTTTGATGTAGCTTGTCTCCTGGATGGACCCTTGGTTACGTACACAGCAGCCTTGTCCTCCAGCCCTGTCTCTGCTCCCATCTCCTTTTTGCTCCTGGCTGGGGTCCCTGTACAGACCCTGGGCCTGGTTCATTCCTTCCCTTGTCTGGGGCTGGTGATGGACCCTGTTACCAGTACCTGGTTCTGCCCACTGTGGTCAGACCCTGGGTCTGTGCTTCATTGGGGAGGGCACTGCTTGCACTGGGATCTCCCTTGGCTCCTGACTTGCCTGCTCATAGTGAGCAGACCTGCTCCTGCTGCTTCCTGATAGAAGAAAGACTTTTGTATTATTAAATTGCTCATCCTTTCTTAGAGTGGAAGGGAGTCATGGTGGAGACCCATGCAGATCTGTGCTCACCACCGTATTACTACAGATGATCAAGAAGAAAAATGAAAACTGATATATGCTAATGATACTAAAAAACACACTTCAGGATAATAAAGGTGACAGCCAACTGTGAAGAACTGCAGGAGGACCTTGTAATAAAATGACAAATGAAATTCAACACAGATAAATGTGAAATGATGCTCATGAGAATTTTTCCCCTTCATTTTTACAGTCAGTGGCTGGACCTTAAGTTGAGTATCCCCCATCAGAAACAGGACCTGGGGGTTCAGGTTTCGTGGAATAGTCAGCTCTGTGGTAGTCATCCATGCTAATAATTTCTGGGAAAAGAAGAGTGCGGAGACTTGTTTTGTTTTATGGTGCTAACTCATAGTGTTCCTGCACTTTGAACTGTGGAGGTTTACTCCCTGTCCACCTTGGTAAAGGCAAAAATAGCTGGAAGGGCTTCCACAGGGAACAACTAAGTAGTCTGCGAGTCCTTGGCCTGGAAAAAGATACACAATATAAAACTGTTAGAGTGGTGAGGAAGGTGAATAGGGAATAACTGTTCTCTGTCTCTCTGTCTTCCTCCCCCCAAACCAAGATTGAGACTGCACAGCTGTTAAGCTTCTGAACTCCTGACTACAGGAAGCTGTACATGCTAAAAGTTTACATAGCTTGAAAACCACAGCAGATAAATTAATGGAACAAAAATTCACCAGGGGATATTAATGATACAATTTCTGGCTCAGGGATTTGATGGAGCTGTGTCTCTGAAATCTCAGAAAATAATCTAAGAGTAATTACACACAGGCGCTCTCCTTATTATCTTCCTTGGTCATCTCCATTGCCCACTGGCAGAGAGAAGATACTGTGCCTGACGGTCCCATGGTCTGACTTTATACGGCTGCTTTCATGCTTTTATGTTCTTAGGTGCTATGGAAGCACCAAGTTCCCAGGAGGAAAAAAAAAAAAAGTGATGTCTAGTGCAAACAGAATGACTTGAATGGAGCATAAATTGTCACTGCTTCAGTATTACCCGGGTGTAAGCAATGCCCTCAGCTAAGCAAGTTACAGCTCACTGTCACAGGCAAGTTGTTTTACAAACAACTCCTGAGAAAACTTTGTCAGCGCCTCAGTGTAACACCTTAATCTTGGTCTGAGTAAACCAAATGATGTTTAGAGAAGAAAGTCAGCATAACCACCTTCAGTTCCTGACTTCTGGTTTCTTTCAATAGTTGAGGTACCTGGGGGGATTCCTCTTCTCAGAGAAGGAAATGTAAAAAGAACAGACAAGCTTCTCCATGGGGGTAAGAGCAACCCACTGGTATGTGCAGAGGAATATGGCACCAGGCAGGCCTTCCAGCCTCCCAGCAGGAGCTTGGAATGGCAAACAGGCCCTGGGCAGCACCTATATGCTTTCACTCGAAGTATGTGGCCTCTCTCTTATTGCCCCAAACCCGAGGGTAGAACTCACCCTACTCTCCTGGCCCTTCTTCCAATAGACAACACAGAACTGAAAGGCAGGCCCCATGTCTTCCAGCTCCACTAGTAAATGATACCCATCTGCTATGACCTTCATCAGAGGTGGAGTCAGGGAAGCTGCCAACACAGAGAGAGCACCATTATCACATGAGAGGCAACCCTTAAAAACTGTCTTCCTTTTCCCAGCTAGGAGAGGAAGAGACGCTGCCATCATGAGCACAATAACAATCTGGAATAATAGCTGGTTGCTTCAGTGGGGCAGAAACTTCTCTCTGCTCTGCCTCCGAGTATGTCTAGATAACAGTGGCAGACTTTGAGCAGGAGGAGGACCATGACTGGCATTGCGAACAGGAGTTTGGCAATAACCGGGTTGCACAGAACTTGAAAGATTTTTTAATTTCCTCCAGTCGAGGAAGTGTCTGGCCTGAAGGTCCGGTGTGATCAACAGCAGCAGAACCAGCTGGGTGACCAGAAGCTGAGACACCAGGTCAGGCCAGTTCTTCTGCTCCTGGACAGCAGCTTAGCTCTAACATACAGAACAGGAGCTGTGAAACCACTGCTTCTTCATGGGAATTTTGGCAGTTATTCAAAGGTGAAGGAAAAAGCAACATGAGCCTCAGGATAGCTCTGGCAGTTCACAGGAGTCCTGATTTTCTTTTAGTATCTACATGGGTTTAGATAGACTTGGGCTGATGACCTGCTGGGACTTAAGTTTTCGTAAATGTATGCAAGTAAGTCTGTAGGTGATTTGCTTCATGCTTACTTTGATATTCAGAGCTTGGTTTGGTCTGAGATTCTGCTGTGAGGAGTATTAGTGAAACAATCAGAATCAGTCAAGCATGGATGAAACTACTCACCGTGCATTTGTGAACTGGGAACCAAGGCAGTACAGAGATCATCTTTGCACTACTTATCTATGCCATTCTTTACCACTGTTGTAGCTGAAACTGGTTTCAACCCCCTTGCTTTCAAGAAGGGAAGGAGAGTAATGTATAGCCACATACAGAAGAGAGGTTCTGAGTAGAATTTGCACTTACATCCAGTGAATTGCCATCAATACTAAGCAATATGAAAACATAAAATCCAAGTATGTTCATAATGAGTGTGCCACAAATGGGAGGCCTGGAAAACTGCTTTATACTTTTAAATTAAAAGCTGAGAATCTGCTTATCACGATGTCTCAAAATAAATAAAAAATGATAACTTCGTTTGGAAGTTAAAAAAAAATACTGGGCTAATGTATCAACAAATGGACATTGCAAGATGCAACTACTAACCAAACAAGAGCATTTATATTTATCACTGTGCTGGCACACTGGATACCAAATAATAATAATAATAAATAATAATAATAATAATAATAATAATAATAATAATAATAATAATAATAATAATAATAATAAAATAAATGAAGAAGTAAGGCTGACTAAATAGTTAGTTTTAGGAAGCGCTTTTAAAAGTGTTTTCCATGTGTTATCATACTTTATGTGTATCTACACCTAAGGCTTTGACACTGGAGCTATTTAGTCTAGAAGTACTGTGGGCTGCGCTGATGCCCTGATTGTCTATGAATCACATATGGAACCTGTGGGCTGTGCTTTGAATTCCTTAGTTCCTCTCAGACTCAATGCCAGGTTTCCTAAGAGATGCGAAAACAGAGACAAGGGAAAGTGAGCAGTAAAAATGCATAAGGACAAGAACTTACAGTGACTTTTCTTTCTCCTTTAAACATTTGTCCATAGATGCATATTCACATTGCAGCCCATAGCAAGCTGTATCCTCTGAACTTTCACAGCTTAGCCAGAGGATTGTGTTGAGGTCTCTAAGACACAGGACCAAGCTGTCAAATACTTCACTGTACCATGAGAAAGTTGCTGCTTTTCTTCACGAAGAGGGTCAAGCTAAGGAATATCCTTCCCCTGTCTCTGCCTGATAGTGTGGTCTGTGCTCAGCTCTGTGCCACCACAGCTCTTGGAAAGGGGAAGGATCCTTCATCTAAAGCACTATCTAGAAAACGCTTCTACACCAAGCGACGCACTCACCCACTTAGGCGGCACTTCTGACGGTGCTGCTTTGGCTAAGTGCTCTGTATGAGTGAGGACTGCTCACTCACGAAGTAGCAGATAACTTCCAATGGCTGATGAAGGTTTAAGATCGGGTCAGCTCTGGTCTCAGACAAGCAATTTCTTCCCTGGCTAAAACTGATGACTGCTGCCCATCTCAGACTGAGTTGCACTCTAAGAGTGACCTCAACCGAGGTTTTCCACCACAGTTTTGGTTGCTGAAAGCAGCTGACCACATGGCAGAGAACAGAGGTAATGATTCCCGAGGAACACTGGAAATAGTATGCTAATTTTAGGCTGCAACATGACCCTTGGGTTGAGCTGGGCCTCAAGCTTTGCAGGAGTTGGAAGGAAATGGAGAAACTGCATTGCTAGGACTGCAGCAGTGCTACTGTTTCCATTTTTCTTTCCTCTTCTGAGGTACTTCATATACCTGACAACATGGGGGGAGGGAATCATGTCTGGAAGGGAGCAGGATTTCCAGGACAGCATGAGGCAGAGAGAGGGTGACATGGCTGTTTTCTCGAGGAAGTGCTTCCATAGGATCGGGTTCTGGACCCTCAGAAGTGACTAGATGACATGGATTAGGTGGAGCATTGACAGCAACCCTGACTGATCAGAACTCTTCGAAATCAGGGGCAAAAGTGGCCAACTTGCCAAAAGAAATGCCTAGAGTCTTCTTACCTATCTTTGCAGACCTTGAAATTCAAGCGCTGGTGAATTCGGCCCTGCCTCAGGAGGAACTCATGTCCAAGGACACAGCAGGGCTGTCTAAGAGCGAAACGTCCCAACCCACCATGATAGGAGCTGAGAAGCAGGGTGTGCTCTGTGTATTTATGGGCTTTGTGTGACATGCACGGTACACAAACACGCACGTGAGCAATCCCTCAACACCAAACTCTCAGAAATTACCACGACTGAGGTAGCTTAAGCCAAATAGCAGGACTCACTTGTGACGCGATTGAAGAAACCTTTCAGAGTGCCCCACTCTGATCTTCTAGCACCACCATCTGCCCTTACACGCAGGTTATAGGCCACAGTGGCTGAGATATCCTCTGTGATGTTACACACTGTGGCTGTGATGAGTGAACATTCACAGATGGGAATCCAGCTCTCATTGGCGTACTCGCGTTCATACTCCCTGAGGAGAGGAAAAGAAAGCAGACAGGCAACAGTCTGATAGGAGACATCTCTGTGACATGGGCTAAGGCTGCTTGCTACTTCTTCCCAGCTAAAACCAGTACTGGGATACATTGGGGCTGGAATACCAGGAGTGTATGAAACCAGTATGGGAGTGGTTTAGATCTTATCTAGAGAAAATCTCCCAGAGCCAGCTTGTTCATGAGCCAAATGCAGCACGATATTGTAGGAGGTGGGGATAGCCAACGCAGCGTTAATGTATCAAATCCTGCCCACTCACTTGACTTGATCAGTCCTGGTAAACCAGAATTCCAAAGCCATACTGTGCACAGCTCAAGATGTATCAGAAACCTCCTGTAATGTGTGTTAAATGTTTAAGGTTAAAACTGAATAAATCTCAAATGTTTTCTCTTTCTTCTTCTAAATAAACTGTTGCTAATCTTCCTAACTTTTGAATTCTTTGGACAGAGACAGTTTTCATATGTGGGCTTAACGCACACCTTGGATTACTCAGGTATCTATTAACCTGTAAACAGTCTCAGAATCAGAGCAAAAGGATTTTTTTTCCCCCCACTTGTGATCAACAGTGCTGGATTATCAAACATCTTATGCCTGTGAACTGAATAGCGCGCAAGGCATCCAAACAGTGCAAGATTTTAAGGCTGAGTAAACAGTGTTCAAAGAGTAAAGAAGAAGAAATAAAAACCAGAAGTTACCCCTGAAACTCGACAGAGTATCTCACAGTTTCTCCCTGGACGATCACAGGACTCCAAGTCAAGAAGTGTTTCATGTTGGTAGAAAGAATAGAGATATTCTGAGGTGCTGGGAACAAAGCATCTTCACCTAAAATTCCCAGCAAAAGAAAAAAAAGAAAGGGAAAAAAGACATTTATGAATGTTCTAGGAAAAAAGCTTAGATGAATAGTGCAAAACTGTGTTTTGCATCAGAAATACACACTCTTCATTTCAGTACTGTCACTTCAGTGTTTGAAAGTATTTTACAGAGAAGAAGAAATGACAACCAAAGAGCAAATGACAGAGCAGTTAGGCTGGCACTGCTCACAGAAAGGCAAAGCATGCCTTTTAATTATTTCAGAGTTTTTCATTTTATCAGTAAAACAGTGAGAAGAGGTCAAGCTTTTATAAAGCCACCCAATTCAATTTAATGAAGTCAAGTAACAGATACTCTATTGCACTCTATAGACTGTTCCAGTGGATGTCATTGTTTGAAATGTGCTATTTCTTTCCAGGCTTGACTGGACTGGACACTGTAGAAGATCCTAGCTCTGCTACAGCTTTTTTCATGTCGCAGGATTCTAATAATGTTAAGTGCTTGTAGGCTGTAATCAAAGTACCTCTTAACAGAATAAACTTATTCAGTGGACTATAAATGAAATTATTACATCACTCTGAGGTCGTCAAAGCATAAGCATGGGATGGTACCTACAGTGTAGTTAATTTTATCCTATGGCATCTTCATGTAAAATCCGTAGCAGTGTTGGGACCAGAGCACAGAAGGCAGGATTCCCCACGGGCACATCCTGCTCTACAGTATGGGAACAGACTTATCTCTAAAAGTTCTGCTACTTTCCAGTACCCAGAAAATTATGTTCTCTCTGCTTAGCAGGGAATTGTCCCCAGGGAACCATTGGAAGAGAGGAATGGATGGAGCAGTTTCAACCAACCCAGTGTAGCAGTGGTCATTTCAACACTCTCCCAGAACCAAGGTAACTGTTCCATCACAATACATCTGTTACTTAAAGATTATTTCCTAATAATTTTTTAAATTACATTATTTCACTTAACAAGGTCTATCTCCCATTAGTCTTTAACTGTCATTAAAAGAGGGTATCTTCTTTTAAGCTGTGTTTACAAAGTTAACCAGTTAATGTCAGTTGTTCTACCCAGGATCAAAACCAGGTTGACAAGTCCATGAGCAATGTTTTCATGATGATTATTCTTTTAAAGCATTGGAACAACATCGGTCTTATTTCTGCCCTTAGAATATTCCCTGTATTCTTACCTTTATAAAATCACTAATGATGTGGACAACCTTGATGCCAACTCTTTTCTGATTCTTTGGCATGTTATACGGATCTGTCGACACAATGCTCGGCAGCTGTTTGAAAGTCAGATACCTCTGGGATGAGAAGCTTTATTCCTTGACATTTAGATAGCAAAAAGTCACTGTCTGCCATATCAGCAGTTCTATCACTTCTGGCCAGTTGGGGGTCCTTACTAGCGTCAAGGCACTTTTTGTCTTTTAAAAAAAAAAAGTCTTTATTGACCTTCACTCTGCAGCTTAACCACCCATTTGGTCTCCTGTATTCTCCATGCTTTTCAACATTTAGATTGTCTGCTACTACTTTTCCTTGTACTCTCGGTTCCCGTGTTAATTTTGGGAGTTGGCATACCTAAGTATGTGAATTACATAACAGACTTCAGTTACATGATCAGGCACTAGATTTTCCCACATGACTCATGCACACAATGATGTTCCAGGTCTGAACAGGGGTGAACTGCACTGGAGTGTTTCCTAATTTTTTAAGTCCTTGACTTCAGGACTTTTTGGATATATTTTTTTTTGTATTCAACAGTGCTGAACGCTATCTTATTAAACTGTCTAGAAACCAATTTTAAAAGAAGATAGTTCTGAATTGGACTGTCTACCTTTTAATGGCCCAAAGATTATTTTGTATCTGGTCGAGACCATCTTCATTTCCTGGCTATGCTTAGCTTAGTACACTGTTCTCCTGGTTTGCTGGCAAAACCAGTGACTCTTCTATTGACACAGTGAGACCTGTCACCTCACTTCAGCTGAACCACAAAAGTTCATATAGAGACACTAAGGTTTCTTTCTCCATTTCATTAGGAAAAACGCTGGGCCTGACGACAGTATATGTGTCTCTATAAAAAAAGTTCCCTGTTTGGTATTAACAGATTCAGGATGGGCACAAATTCTGTCACTCGTAAGAACTCTTCTCCAAGAAAACCAAAATAAAACCGTAATGCTTATGTGTGTTATCTACAAAGCATATTTGCTGATTTTTACAGGGCCACATACCTTCTGTGGCAAAGCCATAGCACACAGCAGCTATTCATTCAGTGCCATGCAGTGTTTGCGGTTCAGTGTCAGAAAACTAAGTCTCCAGCACTGCAGGTAAGACAGTGGTGGTGGGGTCCAGTGTTATGGACATATAGTTCACATGACTTGTGCACTAGTTTGGACATCTGCCTTTGGATGAAGGGAACTGCATCTCTAGAGAAAAATATTCTTTACCTTTCATAATCAGAGAATATAGAAACAGGTATCTGTGTGGGCGTAAGTATACATATAGAAGTGTGTGTGTGTGTGTGTAGCTGTTACATGCAAAAATCACAAGATTCTGTGCTTGTAAGGTTAAATAATTAAATAAGAAATACGCTAAAGTGAAACTTACAATTCAGCTTTAGTATGTCTCTCTTGATTGTATGTACGGAGACGTGTGTAACTGCATAACCATGCCCTACTGCAAACACAGTGGACAGCCCTCAGGACTGAATCAAAAAGGTGTCAAGCTAAAACGTGAGATCTTTTCATCCAGTATACAAATTAAATGGGGTCCCTGAGCAATAAAAGCAATGATGCATCTCCCTGCTTTCTGCCTGGGACCCAGAGCCATGCTGAAAGCTGTAGTTCAGAACAGAGGTTCATGCTCTTCCAAAATACTGTTGATACAGACATAACATATCCTGTGTCATATCCAAACAGATTACATCCACGGTTTCTCCAATCCATCTGTTGTAACAGCCCACAAAACAATTGTAAGCGAAGACATGTTTAACACTGGGAGAAAAGACAATTCTAGGTTATATAAATAGGGAAAGCACCAAGTATAAACAGTGAAGTGTGTTGTTTCAATACTAAAATACTCCATTAACTCTGGGCTATGCATTTTGAAGGGAAAAGAAAAAACAGTCGTACAAAGTGCAGGGGACAACAGGACAGAGAGACTAAGCAGGACCCGGAAGGCTCTTAGCCCAGGGCTGCGTACCACTTCCATTTGATTTTGGACTCACAAGCAATATGTAAATAGCCTCACAGGAAAAGCCAAACTACAGTCTTTCAAGCCAGAGTACTGACTCTTACCCTAACATCTCCAGTCATGCCAAAGAAAAGACATGTCCAGATTTTCTCTGTAAATGGCATTTTTGCCTCTTACCCTATCAGCAGTATATTCCATTTAATTTGTTACACAAAGAATGGATTTCCATTTAAAATGGTGATAACTTCTCTGGTTTAAGATTTTTCTCCTCTTTGTGTTAAATTTAAAGAATCTACAATTAAAAAAATATATATTTTCATGATCAAGTCCAGTACATTTGTCTGTCTTACTTTTCAGTGTAAAATGCTTTAAATAAACCCTGACAAAATCCCATTGCTCTGGGATAGATTTTGATACCCTTCTTTCTCTGTAAGTATAGAACACAATAATATTTCATCACTACTACTTCACCATTATTTGCTGTTACTTCATCACTACTATTGCCACTACTTACTGTTAAATGTAAGTGAACACTGCAAAAATATTGCCGTGGTTTAACCCCAGCCAGCAACTCAGCCCTACGCAGCCGCTCACTCACTTCCCCCCGACCCAGTGGGATGGGGGAGAGAGTGGGAAAAAATAAAGTAAAGCTCGTGGGTTGAGATAAGAACAGTTTAATAGAACAGAAAGGAAGAGACTAACAATGAAACTAATAACAACAAGAAAATGACAATAATAATAAAAGGATTGGAATACACAAGTGATGCACAATGCAATTGCTCACCACTTGCAGACCGATGCCCGAGTCGCACTCCTCCGCCCCCCCACCAAACTGGGCAGGACGTCCCATGGTATGGAATACCCCGTTGGCCAGTTTGGGTCTGCTGTTCCGGCTGTCTCCCCTCCCACTTTTCCTGTGCCCCTCCAGCCTTCTTGCTGGCTGGGCAGGAGAAGCTGA
>JAVKLA010000061.1:3875047-3890403 GCA_034782735.1 Sagittarius serpentarius
TCCTGCCCAGCCAGCAAGAAGGCTGGAGGGGCACAGGGAAGGTGGGAGGGGAGACAGCCAGGACAGCTGACCCAAACCGGCCAGAGGGGTATTCCATACCATGGGACATCATGCCCAGTACCTAAACTGGGGGGAGTTGGCTGGGGGGGGGGTAGATCACTGCTTGGGAACTGACTGGGCATCGGTCGGCAAGTGGTGAGCAATTGTATTGTGCATCACTTGTCCTGTATATTCCAAATCTTTTATTAGTATTATTATCATTATTATTATTGTCTTCCTTTCCATCCCATTAAACTGTCTTCATCTCAACCCACAAGTTTTACTCTTTTTTAATTCTCTCCCCCATCCCACTGGGGGGGCGGGTAGTGAGTGAGCGGCTGCCTGGTGCCGAGTGGCTGGCTGGGGTTAAAGCACAACAATAGGCAATATACACTGAGTTATTATCTTCAAGTTAGCAGAAGTGACCTTAATAATATTTAAAATATAGTTCTGTCTCATGCTTTTGATCAAGGAGCCTGCTAATTTTCTTAACATTTGCATGGAAGAAAAGTTAAGGCAACCTTAACTTAACTTAGAGAAAGCGTGAATTTCTAAGGGCCAAAGTTAGTTTTCACAGATCACTGATCTATTTCTATCTAGCCTTAGCCACTTTGAATCATTAATGAAAGGATCACATTTTCTTCTCTGAAGGTACAGGGAACAGTGCTGGCACACAGAAATGTTTGGACATCCTCTCAATAAATTTAGACTAGATACAGATTCTGAAGTTTTATGATTTCTCTGGTCATCTTATGCTTAACGTCTCTCAGAAGTTCTGAACTAGTGCCTCTGATTGTGCCACACCTCTTTCCTGTGGTTAAAAATTGAAAGAACCAGAAAGGGGACTCTTACGGACCTCCCTTCAGGTAGCTTCAGCTTTTGTCCCAACAGAAGATATTTTATATGCAGCCAGATTGTCATCTCAAATAATAATTCCATTGCATTCATTGTCCAAAGGTGAAATCTCTTCTCATTTTTACTGTTCTGAGTGACAGCAGCAGTTAGTTCTGTGAAACTCCAATGTGGAGATTCAGAACAGAAACCACCATAGTGTTTTATTTCCCTTTTAAAACTAGGCTAATAACATGGACTAAAAAAAATGTAATCCTGCTCATTATGAATAATCATCTATCTACAGATTATACTGATTTACAAACAGGCTTTACATCTTTCTGATGAAAGGCCTCAGGTGATATCTAAGTGAACCTGCTAAGACAATATATAAGTGATCTTTCTTTGTCACAAAAAGTTCATTGTTTTAAGGACTTGCAGAAACTGTAAGCCTTCAAAATGCTTTTACATGGAAAATTTCTTTTTGCAGCTTAAGATGTCTAAAGTGCCTAGACGTCTTAGAAATGCAGTAAAAAACACAGACCAAAATGCATCCTTCCAATGCCTTCCACTGTAATCTATTATCCGAGGCCTTCATGCATACTACATCATCAGAGCAACGCTCTTTGATTACTGCTGAGTTCTTTTATAAATTATTCATACATCTTTTTATATCATCTACTGTGGCATCAGCCAGGGACAAACAAATATTACAAACATGGCACCAATAAAAAAGAATGCATAATCAGTCTCTAAAAATTCTTCATATTCTGCCAAGTCCTGCACATCACTGTGGAATACTAACAACCACTGGATCCCTCTAGTTTGAAGGTCCCCTTCTACAAAAAGCATGTTGCTAAATATTATTTGACAAACTGCAGCCCATTTTCTGCTTTCATAAATGTGATTGATTCCTTTTGAACACGGGGTTTCTTTTTTGGTTTGTTTTTTGGTTGTTTTTTTTTTCTGTATTTTCATATTAGATTTTTAAATCTTACTAACTGTTTAATTCTTTTGTTACTGATGAATAGTAGAGACTGAAACACAGGTGGAACAGCAAAGCACAAAAAAGCTTGCATGAAAGACATACATGCATGCTGATGCCATTAGTACTACATTTTCAGTAGGATAAATGAATTAAGAGAAAAATAGAGAAATGTGGATTTGTGAATGTTGTGAAAAAGGACTCCAGTATGTTGATATTACATTTTTAGTATAGATTCCATTCTGTATTTCTTTCATCAGAAGGATGGACACTCAAAACAAGCCTTGGTTCTATACTGTGTTTTCTGGTCTATATGTTGGAACCCAGATATCAGAAGAACTGTTCAGTAAAGCTGCAAAGATATTGGAGAGCAGTTTAGAACTATCTTGAATATTGGAGAAATTGTCTAAAAAATGATAAAATTAAGCAGGGCGAGTACAAGATAAAGGACACTATTAGATTAGTCAGTTGCACAGCTAGAAGATGGAAAAAATTTATTACTTCAAAACTCCCCAATAGATCTATAACCATCAGTCACCAAAGTGCAAGCAATAATCCTTGACTTGGGGCTACCACAATAAAGCAAGTTCAGGAATGACACAACTAACAAGGATCACACACAAACAGTTAGGGATTACACAGAAGTCCTGTCCTGTCCTACTGAGCTATCTTCATGTCCCAATACCATTTCTGAATGCAACTGTAGCCACAAGCCCAGATTCACAGTTCTGGATGTCAACAACACGAGGAGGATTTTCAGAACAGGTCAATGAGAAAGGAAGAGTCAGGGAACGAAAAATGGTACAGGGCAGAAAACAGAGCCGTGGTTCCAACGTTTTGTTTAGAAGGGGTTAAGGCCCAGGTCTCATCCCTTTATTATGCCATTGCTGAAGTTTCTTTTCTTCTACCATCTGAGGTAATAAGCACAGTAGATCTGATGACATAGACAGTAGTTTAGAGTTAACCTTCCTGCGGTAAACACATCCCTTTGAAAATTGCTCCTTCCTTCTTTACCTTTTGAAAATGTAGTACTTTTCTGACTCAAGGGATGGGAATGGATGCTTTCCATCCAACTCTACAATCTAGCATGATCTGTTCCTCATTGAGGACTGAGCAGTAAGGTATAGAGATAGGAGAAAGTAGACTCATTCATTTATTCCTCTGCTGAAGTGACATATATGTTATCATTTGTAGTTCCTACAACGTTCACTTTGTAGTGCAAACCATTTCTTGTGCTTTATCTTCATTCTTTTAATTAGCACAACCTAAGAATTCCCCTGGAATTCATCATCTCTTTCCTGTTGCCCCACCGAAGGTATAAAGTTGTTCTCAGTAACCCAGAATTTAATTATTTTTTTCTTTTAATGAAATTAAACTCTGCAGACCCAAATGGCAAAGAAATGAGGTTTATGAGGAGAAGAGAACTGGAGATAAGAGCAAACAAGACTGCAAGGAAAGCTCTGATGAGCTCTAAAGCTCCTTCTGTAATTGCTGCTCCCCGAGTCCCTGCACACCTTTTACAAGTGTGGGAATAGGTTTGAATGTGTTTGGTTACCATACTGCAGCAACGGCAAAACCACTTTCTATATCACCAGTGCAACCAAATTCACCAGCCTTCCCCCAAAGGTGAACGGATATTCCGCTCTGCCATGGACAGGTATGCCAGAGACCCCTGGGGTACCCCCCAACTTCCAAACTGAACTGTCAGTGTCCTGCAGATCCTAGGGCTTCTATTATCTTCCAAAGGTACAGTATTTTTGAACATCTAAATTCAAACAAGAAAGGTTGTCTGCCTCTTTTTTTTTTTTTTCCTATAAATAATGTTTTCTTTTAGTTCCTGTTGCTGCTTTGTGTTTATGACACACTTCATTCTTGGTTTTTCCTTTGATTCATATATGTATTGGTGTATAAGCTTGGGTGTTCTTCTTAGCTATTCTTCATTCAATGCAGACTAAATAGAATGGTGCCAAACCATTAAAGCAATTTGAATTTACAAGGTGAGGCATCTCTCTAAATGATGAATGGCTGAGATTTTGATTTATTACCTTTCTTTTCCATAAAAAGTGGTGACTCAATGAATAAATGAAAGGAGTTTCCTTACAGATGAAATGCTGCCAGTATACTGCAATCATAGACTCCAAAGCAGATGGTTGTCCTTTCTAAAACCATAAAGTCTGTAAAAGCCCAAGATAGAAATAACTGAAAAACAGTGCAGATACAAGTGTTAGGAGTCATCTCTCCATTTACAAACATCAGACTATAGATGTTTTGGTAGGTCTTAAAAGAAAGACCTGATAGCTGTGCTGTACTTAATTGAAGTTATAAATTAACTCCACATGGAAATTAGAACCGGTCTGGTGGAAGCTAAAATGAATAAACCAACCTGTTTTAGTTTTTGTTTTCTTTAATATTAGCTTTTTATCTTTCTTTTGTTTCCGGTGAAGATGAATGTTCTTGCAGTCACAAAGGACCTGCTTGTATGTAATTCAGACTTGAGCACCTCCAAGAGGAGGGAAGAAACCGTGAGCTCCAAACTTCAAGCCTCATTAGTATCATGTGAATCCTTACTCTGGACATAACAGGCTTATGGCCTTGTTGCATTCAGCGTAGTTATCTGTAAAGAGAAGAAGGATGTCAGAAAGTAGAATGAGGAAAAAGTGTACAGAGTATAACTGAGATTTTTATTTTCCTTTAATTGCATAGCTTTGTAAATATTCCTTCTCTAAAAAGGCAGTTAACATTGCAAAGTGATCTAGAGTGATTTAGACATTGTAATCCCTAACATCAGGCATAAATGCGTAAAAAAATATGTAGTGTGTAATGTCATTAGTGCTGCTGTGAAGCTGACAAATTAATTTAACACTTTATTCAACTGTGAAATACAACTATAGGAAATACACTTAAACTGAAATAAGGCATATACCTGAAAAGGTTTCTTTTTGCAACATTGATTCTGACCAATGAGTCTAAGAAAAGAAGAGTCTAGAAAAGAGGAAAGGAAAGCCAGCTCTCCAGCTATTATCTTCTCTGCAGAGTTGACATACACAGGCTCGTTATTGCATTATGTTTTATTCAACAAAATCACTTTAATGTTGCAGCTTAAATTGAATTCACTAAAGCATCTTCATCTCTTGCCTAATGTGTCTCAAGTGTCTGCTGTTTGCATTTTCTTCAGAATTATGGCAGGGAATCTTCGGAAACAGCAAAATTATATGCAAGCCACAAAACAATGTGGCTGTAATGGGGTAATCGGCCTTCAGCGTAATTAAAGAAACATTCCCTCATCAAAGTAGTTCTGCAAGAGACCTAGAGGCTGTATTGTACAAATCATCCACTTAGTAGAATTCTTTATCTGATTTGCATTTAAAACCTAGTTATGCAAATAGGTTTGCTCAGTGGATCACAAGAAATGTAATGACTTAAAAAAAATTACAGTGATTAAACAAACTTGCTTCTTCTCCATAAATCATGGTGTGTAATTCCCTTTTATTCACCTAGAAATATTTCAATTAGTCTGTTATATAAGGCCTTCTGGAAGAGAGGAATTCCTTTGATGCATACACGTAGTCAGGTATGACATTCACTCTGTACACGACAATTCTACTTCTCTGAAGTAGAATCATCCCAAAACATGGGAAAAGGCAAATGCCTTTTCCTTATCTAATGATTTGTATCAGAGCAGAGGAATTACATTTGCCATTTCAATCTGAAAGCTTGATTCCCAGTTTAAACTAAAGCAAATGGCGGTGAAAGGTGTTGTGTCAGTGAGAATTAGTAATGCACCGTGGAAATGGCTCATTTTAACAATGTTCAAGTTCACTTGTAGCAGATGGTGAAGTCCCATTTCTTAGACTAGCTTTAGCCTTGAGTACCCATACTGGTGTAAGTCCCTAAAATCAGGACATAAGATTTGAAAGTTTTATTTGTGTTTTGCTACTGTACTGTAGCTACTAATGCTTCAGTCCATATGTCCT
This sequence comes from Sagittarius serpentarius, assembly GCA_034782735.1. Classification (NCBI taxonomy): domain Eukaryota; kingdom Metazoa; phylum Chordata; class Aves; order Accipitriformes; family Sagittariidae; genus Sagittarius; species Sagittarius serpentarius. The sequence continues at coordinate 3,880,877 of JAVKLA010000061.1, forward strand.
TTTGTCAAAATAAATTTTTTGTTTCTTTCATTTTTCATGGTATCTATACAAACACAGTACTATCGTACTTTTTTAATGGTAGGGATAGCCCACTAAGCCATGTTAACCTTTCTCTCAAATGCCATTTCAGTACATGAACTAATGCATTTCAGACAAAACAGTGCATGAGGATGAGCAAAGGAGCTGTACGAATGTCTCCTTCAGTCAAACTGTTTAATTTATACTAACAAATAGTCTGTCCCTTTCTACTCCTGGACACACCATGTTTTAGTCAGAGTATCTCACGGCTAACAAACTCTGGGACTGGAATTTGCAGCCATTTAAGCCAGATCTTGAGCTACTTGTTTCAGCTGCCAAGGCACAGTCTGAACAAATAATTAGTCTCTTCCTTAGGATTATTTGGACACTAGCTGTTAGGTGACCTTGTGTCTTAAGCATTAGGAAATCTGATTTTATTTAAATGTGTCATTGCAGCCACTGCCGCTGCTGCATTATTGTGCTCGACGCCTTATGTTCCTTCCCTAGGCCAGGCTTCCTGTGCTGTTCCCTGACACCATCTTTGAGATGTCTCAGTTTGTAATAGTCCCAACCCTAAGGGCATCTACCCAGGAAATGGAGGGAATAGCAGGATTTCTGTGTTGCATCTGACAATTTTACGTACTGTCAGAAAGGATCTGACACATGGGATTATTTTGAGAAGAGAGGATTTTAGTTTCAGTGGAGCTAGATGTTACAAATTGATTGTTAAAAGCTTTTAAGACTACTGTTTTGGGGTGATTAAGCACTTCATTGGGTTGCTTCATTTTGTGCTACTGGGAAAAATGTGTCTTTTTCCCTTTGGTTTACCTTGAGAGAATTTCTAAGTTTATCTGATACTTGTACGTTCCCTTTTCCACTCCAGGGTGTATACACTTTATGGTAGTTAGTCTGTAAAACTGAGGTAAAATATCATTATCTACATGTTTTACTAGATTTGCATTATCTGAGCTTTGAAGTCAAGGAAATACATGGCAAAAAAATAAAAAGAAGCACCAGAACTTATGATAAAAAAGTAAGTTAAGCATTAAACTCTCAAACTTGTGGGAGACTACAGCCCCATAATTCCCACCAGTGTTAGTTTGCATCACATAACGGTCCCCCAGGCACTGTAATTTAGCAGTGCATAAAGAACAAGAGTAGAATTCTCTTTTCTCTTCTCCCCCCCGCCCCTTTCCATTCATTACCAAGTCTTCAGAGAATGAGTGCTTTCAAAGAAAAGCCCAGAAGTATATGAAGGTTCTCTGGCAATGCTAGAGGGTAGAGGACGAAGCAAGAAAGAAGCAATGAAAAAAATGTGACTCAAGCAGATATTAAATCTTGACTTTGGAAACAGGCTAAGAATTCTTATCTTTAATTAAGTATAAAATATTAAAGTTAGCTTCAGGAGACAGGTCTCTTCCTGTCCTTACTGTGAACTTCTGTCACTCTGTGCCTCTATTCCCATTTATGTGAGGGGAGATAAATATTTGTAAAGGCTCTGACAAATACAGTGTTTTAGAACTCTCATATGAATTGCCACTGAGTAACGTAACAGTATTTACCTCTTTTCAGAGTAGTGCCAGTGGTGTTTTGAGGTGAGGGGGGGAAAGAAGTAGAGTTACGAGCTTTCTGAGGGATGCAAAGTTACTCAGCATTTAGTTGTACCCAAAAGGGAAGCCTGCAAAAGAAAACACTAGAGAAATCTTAGTACAGTGCAGAACAGAAACTGTGTGCGTTTTTATTCACCCTAAGAACAGCAATCAAATCCTGGATGTTTTCAAAAACAAATGTGTCTGAATTTTTCATTTCAACTTTGATATCTAAATTAGCATGAAACTATGAAAACTTCTGTGTGAAAAAGAAAACGTGTGAGCAGAAAAAAACGTTTCAGCACAGTGGACAGTGTTCTTGTCAAAATTTCTGCGTGAAAAGAAAAAATTTCATGTGAAAAGAAAAAAGTCTTTCAGCAGAGCGGACAGTGTTCTGCCTCGTGTTTGTTCCCGCGCCTGGATGCTGCGGTGTTGCCTACGATAGAAAACCAGGCCCTAATAACTCCGTGTCTTCAGAGCAGGATTTTGAAAAACAAGAATATGCACAGCCAAACACTGACCAGCAAGAGAAAAATAGAATACAAAATATCTGCAAATTAGCTGGGCACTACTTATTCTAGGTATTGAATGAGTGAGGAGTCTTGAAAGAAAATCTATGAGAAGTCATTGTCATGAATGGCTGTGTCATCAGCCATAGTCACAGGGACATGAGTATAATGGGGTTATTTTTCCAGGTCAATTATTAAACAAAAAATAAGCACGAAAGCTTCTTTCTTTTTAAATTTTGAAACATTTCAGTATCTCAGAAGCTTTCTCCCTTCGTGTTGAGCTATTTACCAAACTTGGTCACAGTTTCAATCCCCCTGATAGTGAAATATTTTGACAATTCTGCTATTTATCAGTGTGTTTCCTAGCTCTAAGATATGTAAAAACATCTTGTATAGCCACAAGAATTGTCTCTATACAAAAAGCAATTAAAAGGCTGCTGAAGTTAGGTGCAAGGAACATTGGCTATATTTTATTGACTAAGAAAAATGAGATATTGTAGACTACCCCTTCAAATTCCTTGCAACCCCTACAGGATGTGTGAGCAGTAGTTGTTGTACAAATGTGAAAGATGGTATAAGCTGTTCGAGTTTTATTTGTCACTGTGTAGTTAAAAAGAGTGTGATTGGGAAGATTTTCTGGTATCCCGGTCCTAGGACTGTGCTCTGGATCAAGTTAGACGCTCTGACAGGAGCAGGACACTGTGTGCCCCTGAGACCTGTGTGTGCTCCCTGGGGTGACGTTGCTTTTCCGAAGTGTGGAGCTTCCCGCAGGCAGCCAGACAAGCAGGGAGGAAGGACGGAGGTGCAGGATCCGGCATGGGGAGATGCCAGAGTGCAGTCTCCTTTGACTGCAAAAAGGGTCCATGACTGCGCTTCAGATGCAACGGGAAGATTTTTCCTACCTAGGAAATATCTTATGGGTTTACTCAATTTGAAAAGCCTGAAAGCTATGGGAGTAGAAAGAGACTCAAGTAAAGGATACATCTTTGCAAGAGAAAAATAGGCATCAGAGAAAATTATTTTCAAAACATCATTTATTCTGTTTCAAACCTTAGTGTTGAGTAAAGAGGTAGTAAAGAGTAAAGAGATGATTTGTAGTACAGAGCTTGTATACCTATAGATTCATAGTTTATTTTAATAAGCCTATTTATTTTAATAAACCTTTAGCAACTGGTGGCCTTTGATGTGCTCCCTGCAGAACATGAGGCAGATGCATCTAACAGCATTAGCAATGGTTACTGTTAATATTATTGTGTTCTAAACTGGTTTTTAAACTTACACTATCTGTGGAAAATTACAAATTGCACTCTTTTTAATTATAATTTCTTTTAAACAGATCGAACTTAAAGGGGCGACTCTAGCGTCACTTTCTCCAATCAGTAACCATTGAGATCAATAAACCCACTTGTGCCAGGATTACCAGTATGGGTGAAATCTGGATTACACCACAGATGTTCCTGAGAGAAAAATACAAAATCCTATCATGCACTTTTTAACTACAGTTCAGGTTAGGCATGCGTTTATGTGTTTTGGGATCATTGTTTTTCAGGATGTCATCCTAATTCCAAATTACTTCTTTAGTGAATCCAATGTACTCTATTTTTTAATGCAGTTATTGAGTGACAAGTAGGTAAATTAACGTAATTGGTCTATAGAATTGACCCAGATCACATGTATCGATCTGACTGGATCAGAAGTTTGCCATTTCCTGTTTACCACAGTTCCTCCTGTGCAAAATAGTTTTCTTAAAGTTCATGCTATGAAGAAAATAAAACAAATCTTTTCTCTCTAAGCTGATTTTTCTAGTGCATCTTTTTCAAGTCTCCAGCCTTTGCAATTCTCTTCTTCTGCCTTCTCAGACCCATGTATTCATTCTTCAGTGATGTGATACGTGGTATTTGCACAACATCAAACTCTGCGTTTCTGGATCTATTCGTCCATTAATTGAATATATTTAGCATTCTTTCATTAGGTTAGCGTGAGCTGGCCACCTGTGTCTGCAAAGGCATAATTTGACAACACTGGAAAAACTACAGTGACACTCTTTTGAGATAATTTTTCCTTCTTGTCCAAATTGTGTGTGAATTTATTTGGGGTAACTTTAATAATTAAAGTCTTCCTTCAAGTGAAGGTAAAATAAATGAGAAATAACTATTGAAAGAACTGTTTTTAGTATTAATTCTTCAGGCCAGTTCAGTGAGATGAGAGAATATATAGCTTAAGGATGTCACAGTATAATAGTTGCTGGGTTTATACATTGTTTTGTATTCTGTAATCCAGCTTTGATTTCTAGAAGTACATTTACCTCACAGCAATTAAATATTTTTCTTTTAAATTCAGAGTTTAAATGCTTTTGCCTATGTATCTACAAATATGGGTGCCATGACTTTTTTTTTTCTTAAAAAATCCTACAAATAGAATACATTGTGAAGTGTGTTCCTGAAAAAGGGTTTCATATTTCCAGAGAAACTGCAGGAACTCAAACTATTAAAACATTTTGGTAGACAAATCAGCCTGCCACTTTCTCCTTGTCCTTACCATGTTAAGATCAATTCAAAGAAATAAACAAAGGAATTTCTCTTGTTTATTTCCTGTTCTTTGATGTGAAATTCGTTCTCTGTTACCTTAAAAATGTTTCCTGAATGTATTACAGAAATATATAATTCAAAGGTGAACAAATGTTAGTGAGATGACAATGGGGCAAATAGCACCATGTTATAACATCTGATTTCTTCTGGAACGACTGGTAGCACTACTGGCATGAGCAGAAGGAATAAAAATCATATTGTTCCAACTCCTGATTTTGCTTCCCTTTCTTATCTCAAGATTGCAAGAGATCATGGCAGAGAAGTAGCCAAGTCTGCTTCCACAGAAACAAAATGTCTATATTCTGTGAGGAAGACATTACACAGGAGGACGTGTCTTGCAAGTACATACGAGAGAACTGGAAAAGGCCCTCTGAAAAAGGATAACGTTGCTTTCAACGAGTAGCAAAGCTGGGGGAAGAACATCTGTTGGGAATTAGTCACACTACTGCTAGTTTGTACAGGACTTGGCCTGAGATATTGTCAATAGTCAAGAACAGATTGAAAGAGCTATATGCTACATATAATTCATTATCCTATGTACAGTTAAAAAGAAAACACAAACAAGAAACCTGCCTCCCAAAACCCCAAAACACTACCCCCCAAAAGAAAAATTCAAGTGCCAAGCAGCGCTTAAGTTTGAAACGAAGTATCTTACTGAGATCTACAAAACCTTCTATGAAGAATACTGGTGAGTCATTTCTGGGCTATAAATAGGACATATTTCAGATTTGCCTTTACACTTGTTACAATCTAAACATTTGTTTACAGTGAAGAATGATCTGGGCAATCTGCAAATCTAACAGCTCACTCATGTAGGCTGAGCGGGCTGGACAGGCAAGGAGGCAGGCCAGAAGTGCTAGCTAGCTATGCCGTCAGCTCTTCTGGCTACCACTGAAAACTCTGACGAGCTTTTGCAGAATACATAGATTCCACTGATTTGGTACTTTCTTATAAGGAAATACACTGTTGGAGGTAACACGTGAATAGTCCTAGCTTTTGCTTTTGTTCCTTTATTGTCTTACTCAGGCATTGCCTTTCTTCAAATTGGATTATATTCTGCAGGGAGCAGAGGACATTTGTATTTGAATTACAAACATTCCTGAGGCTTAGTTGGGCATGAGATACCTAATGGGGTAGGTAGCATATGCAAGCCTAACATGCCTACCGAACTTGCAATTTAATTGTGTATTTTGAATTGGCTTACATTAGCATAATACAAATAACATGTTCTGTCCCCACATCTGCTAGCTCCAGATTGGTATACATAATAATTATTTTCTTTAGCTTAAAAAAATTAAAAGATATATAAACCAAGAAAGTTGCAAAAATATCCTAATAGGATGAAGGCATTCTGCTGCTGGCAAGTTCACATAACTGTCTGTATTGTACTTGGATGTCAAATGCAGTGAAAAATAGAAAAGTCTTAAACTTCCATGTCTTAAGACCTGAAGAGCAGCTCATGAGTCACTTTTACAACTCCTTATTTTTATAGTGTCCTTCAAGTGAAAGGATCCCATAGAGTACAGTAGAGCAACTTAGGACTGACTAATTTCATGTGAAATAGAGACTAGTCGGGGCCCTTAGGTTGCTGGGCCCTAAGAACAACATGAGTTACCACATTCAGCAATGGTCTGTGAAACTCCTGAAGAAGTGAAGAATGCCTGATGACATTTGGTCTGAGCTGGGCATAGGAAGGCAGGGAAGTGAATGGCTCCAGTTACAAGTCTATTACACAAGTCTACTAAAAGCCTACTACAAGAAGAAAGGCTTCAGGGCAGCTTTTCTTAGCTCTATTGTGTGTCCTGGCTGTACAACACCAGAATGTTACTTTGGTTCATAAGGTCCCTGCCATACCCATGCAGTGTTGTATAGGAAATCTAGGAATGGGATCGTACTGAGTTGGATATAGGTTTACACACTGGTGAAGGTTTTTTTCCTTTTTTGTGTGTGTGTTTTTTTTTTAGTTATGTGTCTACTTTGTGTAGGTTTGCCGAACCTTGTGCGACTTTGCAATGCCCTCCTATGATCAGTCTTGATATACCCAGCAATGATCTGTTTTTCAAAATTCAGCACTAATAAAAAGTTTTCTGTGGGGTTTTGTAGTTGTTGTTGTGGGGTTTTCTGTTTGTTTTTTTTTTTTTTGTCCCTGAAGCAAGAGGCAGCCTCCTAAAATGTAATAGATATCTTGCTTCCAATTGAGCTAGTTTTCTTTCTTCCAGTATACACATACCTGGAACAGGGAATGCAGAATGTTAGATATGAGCTAATTTAGTATGTAGAAATTGCCACCTCTTTTTAATTAACTATTGATTTGGGGAATTTGTGTACTGAGTTTAATCAAGTGTGATGAGAATAGATAACTTTACTTAGTTTGTTTGAATTTAAGGCATATAAATCTGATGCAGGGCATCTGTATATTAGGAGCGGAACTTCCTGCTAGGAGCAATCAATATCTTCCCTGGAGCTTGGAATTCAAACTGCAACTCCAATTCATTTTACTGGAGTTTCTCAGTTACAAAGTTTTATGTGGCAGCAAAGACTTTGATCTTAAAAAAAAAATCAGTTTACTTTTACCATCACTGTATGTAACTGGGTATATTCTGGAAATGATGGAGACACTACTTTTCATTGAGGAATAAAAGATGATACCGTGTTAGCTGAAGCCTGAAGTTTAGCTGTTGGGTGGGGGGGAAAGTACAGCCGCCTTCAAAGGTGGGAGTTTCTTTGCCTACAGACTATGAACCAGAGTGAGGAAAACATTATTTTCAAGAAGTAGTTTCCTATAGAAAGATTGGGGGAAAAGTCTTCTCTTACTTTCATTTGAAAATCTCACCAATTATTTCAAATTAATTATTATATTCAAAAGAATCCAATAATAGACTTCACAGGTCTATTTAAAAATGATGCCACAGAAAAAAACCTTTTACAGTCTCATTGTTTTTCTCCACAGTCTCACTGTGAATACTTTGTCTATATAGTATTAATAAAATGCCTCTTTGCTCTGGTGATACCAATTATTCCATGGCCTAATAGGTTACACCATTAAAGTTTCTGATATTCTAAATTTTAATCCTATTAGCGTAGTCCCTGAAGAGTCATCTCCCTCCTTGGTGTGTTCATCCTCCCTGTATTTCAGGAAGGTTATTGTTCCCCTCTGTGATTATTTAGTCAAGGTATTACACATTAAGTCTTTAATTGTTTCTTCTGAAGAAATCCCTTTAGCCCAATTTGTGGCTTAAGTATTTGTGCTTATTGACAAAGTCCATCTTCAGTACAAATGGATGCTGTTACTGCTAGGTAAACAAGCTTTAAATCAACAGGCTAGCTTTCAAGTGCTTATGCTAAGCTTTTTTTTAGCCTTAATGTTGGCTAGGTTCAGCAACTATCTGATGGTCTTTCACAATTTTTGGCTTGTTTTTCCATCGTAAAAATCTCAGCTGCTGGAGTTGTACTCTGTGAGTGGTACCACTGACTACTTTTTTGTTATTCTTACACTGTGAAAACATAAGCCCCTGGAAAAGGACTGCAAGATGATGATTTAATGCCACTAGCTAAAAGAAAAGTATGCTAATTCTTTTCATAGTGGAAGGATTTGGACGTTTGGATAGTCATTTTCCGGTATAGTTTTCTTTCTTTTTTCCACCAAAAAACCCAGTATCAAATGTAGTTGACAGCCTGGCCCTCAGCTACTCCTCAAAGTAATAATCAAGTCCATGATACACAACTGAGGCTAATTGTCAAGGCAAAACTTTTCTGCTTCAGATTTTGAAGCACAAAATGCATTTTACACTGGCTAGTACAGCCATCAGGACTAACTAGCCTGACTTGGGCTGTGGCACTGGTAAAGTGCCTTTAGACTAAGAGTATCTGATCTGTCTGGTATCAAACTATGACTAGTAACATCTCTACTAGCTTAATCCTGCAGAACAGGTGCAAGGGAGAAATTCTTCCTTCTGCAAGGGAGAAACAGGCAAGTTTTTCAGTGGTGTGTAGAGGGGTTAGGAATGTCACAGTTGTTCAGGGTCTATTGGTAGCTTACCCTTTAAATAAAGAGCCATAACTTAACATACTGTTGTCACAAATGGCTGTAGAACATGTATGGGGCGGCTTTTTACATGAGTGAGAATTAGGCAAATGCCTTTTGAAAGCTGAGGGGTCATTTCTTCCTTTAACTCAATCTGTCAGAAACAGATCAGTTTCCAGAGCTGGTCTATGCAGAGCATGCAGCTCTGAATCTGCTTTTATGAGGGAAACCAGCATGAAGGACAACTCCCATTTTAAAAATGCTTTTTCCTCACATTAATATAATTGGGTTTGTATAACATATAAAACCAAACAGAAATAGATGCTGGGGCTGAAAAGAAGCAGCAGCTTGAGCGATGGTTGAGAATTAGCAGTGTGAATTACAACGGCAATTGTTTGTGCTGTGTTAGACAGCTAGTATTTGAAATGGTTTAAACCTCTTACTGGTCAGGGTGCCTCATGGCTAGGGACAGATTGGCAACAAAAGAAGGGACACCCAGTTGTATTAGAAAACTTTGGGCTTTAGAAATCTCTTTTTCAACAACCTTTTCATGGTTTTTTATCAAAATGTCTTAAACTGATACCATTCAACTCTGTAATAGTTTTGCATGTCTAGAATAAAATAATGTTTAAAGATACCAGAAAAGTAGCAGACTTATCAAAACGTTTGATATGGAGATAAAATTTATTATTTATGTAATATAACGTTACACGGCACTTTGTTGCTGTCCTGGTTTCGGCTGGGATAGAGTTAATTGTCTTCCTAGTAGCTGGTACAGTGCTGTGTTTTCAGTTCAGTA
>JAVKLA010000061.1:3890503-3905530 GCA_034782735.1 Sagittarius serpentarius
ATCCCACTGGGTGGGTGGGGGGGAGCGAGTGAGCGGCTGCGTGGTGCTGTGTTGCTGGCTGGGGTTAAACCACGACAGTTGCCTATGTAGAAAACTGCTTTTTGAGACTTAGATTCTGTTCTTTGCTTTGGTATTTGTCTGGAGTGACTAGCAGGTCAGCCCCTTAACTTATGCCTCAGTTGCTCTATGTACAAATGTCTAGAATAATTGCAGGTGGGTTTCAAGAGTCCATGTGTTTCTGTTGATACCCAAAAATAGGCATTGCAAAAGTTAGAAGCAAAGAAACTATGTAAGAAAATCACAGATCACATACAAGCAAAAATTCACAAAACTTATCCAGAGGTGAACGCATTGTAGCATAATTTGGTGAACTGTATTTGTACACAAATGTGATATTAAGAGATGGATTTCTATGAATTGAATCACCAGCATATGATGTTGAAATCTTTTCATCTGGTCTTGGCAGATCTGCTGGGCCATATCCTCAATAGCACTGAAGGGAGAGTGAAGCTATACTGGCTATACACATCTATAGTCTCTCAGAACAGATGATCTTTAAGGAAAATCATGCAAGGAAGTGCTATATAGTGAGAGCAAGTATGGTGAGATCTGGCACTTTAACACTATATTTGTATTAAATACTTCAATGAAAAAAACCCTATTTAATTGTAAAAGCTGGAATGTGGATCTTTCATTCTTCATTAGAAGATTTTGAGTAATAGCTTTCAACTTGATACCCAAACTTAATGGTTTGCCTAGGTGGTACAGAAATGATCAATCAAAACATAAGAGCTGATGCTGTGCATGTGTTATTCTAGCTGCTGTAGAAGCCAACATTATTATTAAATTTAATGGCTTCTCTCCAGGACTTCAAATTCTATGGCATTTAATTACTTCCTTGTGTGGTTTGCACTGCAAAGGTACAGCTATTTAAACATTGTTGATAAATAAAGGGGAGACCTTTAAAATGGTGAGGTGTAGAGGCTATTTCTCAATTTTAAACAGATCATTCAGGTCTGATTAAAATGCAATAAATAAAACTGCTCTTATTGTAGAGCGTGCTGGCACATGCTAGCAAAGCACCTTCTGCGTTGTGAAACCTGGGCCCCGGCGTCAGTGCTCAGAGCACAGCTGCGACTCCCTGGGGCCAGGCAGGATGTGGGGGAGAGGTTTTTGGAGGGTTGGGGGGCATTCGTCACTACTTTGGTAGGTATGCTCCTCTACCCTGTTGCTTGTGAGTACACAAGTGTCACGGCTTTGGACCCCACCACCCAAGTTCCTTAGTTCAAAGCATGATTTGCCCAGTCAGCCAATCTGCCAGCAAAGATTCTCCTTCGTCTTCTAGACAGGTGGGTCCCATCTCTCCCCAGTTATCTGCATTCATCGAAGAAGGTCCCATCATCACAGAATCCAAAGCCCTGGCAATGACACCAGCCACGAAGCCAGGCTTTGATCCGCACACGGTGCCTCGACCTGCACCCCTGTCTCTAAGGGGCAAGATAGAGGAGATCACTTGGGCCACCTATCCCTTCAGTCGTGCTCCCAGGCCTCCAGTCTGCTTGATCTTCCTTGATCTCGCCCAGCTAATGCTTCACCGCCCCACCGGTGACCTTCCCGCACTAACTAACTAACTAACTAACTAACTAACTAACTAACTAACCGGCTCAGGGGGCCGCCGGCACCGCCCCGCTCTCTAGAGGCGCTGCCGGCCCGGCCCGGCCCGGCCCTCACGCCGCACGCGCCACCCGAGGGCGCGGGAACCTCCCCCCGGCCGCCCGTTACCTCACACGCCTCGGGCTGCTGACGGCGGTACCCCGCCGCAGCTGCTGCTTGGAGCGTCGGCTTCCCGCCCTTTGAAGAACCAATGGAGGTGACAGAACTTAGGTGTCCCGGGGGTTTCTGTCAGTCATACGGGTAGTTAGCGGCTCCCTGTTTTAGTACAGCTACTTTCTTTGAACTGTAGCGTATCCTTGCTCTTCTGCCCTAGGGGCCAGCTCTCTCACAGCTGGGTTTATAGGCGTCCCTAGGGGAAAATCAGGACAGCCCCATTGACTTCATCTGAACTATGTAAAGGCTGGCATAGTCTCACCCTTTATCGTTTAGAATATCTTGGTCTCTTATCTCCCATGACAGATTTCTTTAGCTTCTTGTAGGACCCATATGCTGCCCGGTAGTTTATCTGACTCCTTGTCATTGATGTATAGAGTACCACATGCAGCTTGCTCTACTTGGGGGTCTAACTGTAAATTAAATACACTTGCTTTACTGTAGCTGCTAGTTCTGCAGGGGTACCGCAGTTTTTTTCCCTTTCACTTCCTAAGGAGAACAAATAAGGCACTCCTTCCCTTGGTCCTGTTTTGTAGAGGATGTTTGATTTATTTCCATAAAGGTGAGCATAAGAGATTGTAATTCTGTTGCTTAGAAAAATATTTTCTGGAAGTTTAAGGCATTAACTAAATGAAGGCTGGCGATTACACAGCATGAATACTCAAATGAGAGAAAGGAAAGGCGCGTAAGATGTGAAATGTCTTTGCATTCCAGGTTTGGTTTCTTCCCCTGACCTTCCCACCTTCCACTTCAGTGTGTCTTTAAAAATATTTATTTCCCCATAGCTACATTCTGAGCATAACACATCAATGAAATAAGCGATACTAAGAATGAACAATGGGCACTTAAGGGGTTAGGAGTCTTTTACCTGAAATACTAGACTCATTTTGAGGCTGATATGAGCAGATATGCATTAATCTTTTCTGTTGCCCCTGGGCAGGTTTAAAACTGCTAACCAGCAGCCTGCTTTACATAACAGCAGGCAGTCAGATGTTACTTGTGGCTCCAAATCCTGTATTTTATCCCTTGGATTAGAGACTGCCTGTAGTACTTTCTTGAAATTTCTGCTCTCTAACATAAATTGCTTATATAGCACTTAGGCATCTGAGGTAGCGCATGTATAAACAAAGCCAGATAGCAGCCTTGCCTTTGCCATTTGATAACAGGAACAGCAGAAGGCAAATAACCCAGCTATGTTTGTTAGACACTGAATGGGTTTCTATAATTGTGTCATAAAAGGATGATGTTTGATGGATCAGGACATACTTTTCAGTCCCATGTAAAGCTGAACCCTGATCAATCATGACACACTCTTGCAAAAGGCAGAGACAGCTTCTTTCTGTTTTGTGACTGAAGAAAATGGGATCTCTTCCTGTCAGGGCTGATGCTTGGAGGAAAGTAAAGTTGCTGAAAACCAGTTGGGATCATATGCTTTATTTCCCTGGAGTAATAATATTACTGGATAATATCTTACTTGCATTTAAGGCAGTAAGGTTCACCTCCTGCTTTGGATCTTGGTCTTTTTTGTGGCTCAGGTAGTAACAGACACTCAGAGTTATACTTTATTTTCTTCTTTTGGCTATGATGAGAAGACTTTTATCTTCTTTTATGGGGGAATGCTGAAGCTCAGTTATTTCTACTTTTGTTGGCTCCAGGTTGACCTAAACTGATGACCTTTCTTTCAGACTCTACCAACTATTAACTTGGTTAAACTGGCTATCTTGACATTGTTTAACACTTGTGGTTTTGCCCTGACTTCTGCTTTACTCCCGCAGTATAGACAAAGAACACTGCTTTTTGACTGATAGAGTCCATTTATTGTATACAAAGAAAAGGGATGTGATATACAAGCAAAGCAAGAGCTACAAAGTGTGAGAGGGAAACAAAGCTTTTTAAAGGAGGGTTTGAATGAGGCTATGCTGAAGGGAGAGAGGGAAGGAGGAGACATTGAAGAGAGCAGGGCTTGTAAAATGAAGATGCTACGTGGACTGGAAGAATATTCAGATGACAGTCACCATGCCTGAATGGTGGCTGAATGTTACAGCAGTTCCTTTATCTCTTCCAGCCATCTAATTTGTGCCTTCTCCTGCTCCTTTAGTAAGTAGCATTTCCAGTGTTATGATGATAATGTTAGCTTTTGAGCTGACTATCTCTGAAATCACTGATAACATTTCTCCTGACTTCACTGATCAAGATCTTATTGTAAACTGGAATAGTACTGGAAAGAGGGACAAAAAAACCCCAACGAATTTATTGAGAGCCAATTGCTGCATTTTTCAAGCTGCTTGTTTTGATTTGTCAGTTACTTCCTTGCAGTCCTGTGCTTTATCATTGTTCACAGATGTGCTAGTGAATTTGGGAGATATGTAAGAGTTGCAAAGTAAATTTTTTTTCAAAGCAAAAAGCAAGAAGCAAAGAGAGCAAAGGGCAGCTTTGTAAGTCTGAGCTCCTTCAGACACATGCCTTGGTAATACAAATAAGTTAATTTCAATGCATGACAGCTGTTGCTGCCAAAACTCTGAAGTCTGTTCCTAGCATGAAATCTAATGATGAATGAAATTAAGGCTGTGGAACTGCCAGTACATTATTAGGCCTCAGACACAGATGGTGGGATAGAAAACACTACAAACTGGAAATATTTAAGAGGAAAAAAAAAAGTTTGTGGAAAATAGTTTTCTTGGTGGTACTATGTAGGAAAACCTGACCTTTAAACCTGGAGAAGGCAGGAGATTTCTGTATCCTTACAGAGGTAATAAGTGTTCTAAACAATTTTTCTGTGTGCTTTTTATTTTTTTTTTTTTTTTTGACAGAAGAGGAATCAGATGGAACTAGATTCTTAACATTTAGAAAGAAGAGCTTCATGAAGCTGGTCTCTGCTGGTCTATATTTCTGCTTGTTCCGACTTACACTGCTTATTCAATACTTCACAAGGATGCCCAAGTGGAAGGAAAGAGCAAATAAAACTACCTTTCAGTATTTTCTTTCCTCTTTCCTGGTTTGTACTTGCCTGGTTGGGGTGGGGGACAATTAGTTGGAAGCTAACTTGAAAGAAGTGAGGCAAGCTGTTGTGGTGGAGAAAGCAGGTGTTACTTGACTGGAAATGGCACCTATATTAAAACACAGCAAGGGAGGAGAAAAGGGTGAAGAAAGCAAAACCTAGTTGTCCTCTTGCCTGAGGATTAGTCATGTGGTAGGACAAGCAGATATGTAATATTATCTACACCACCTACTAGGAGCTTGAGTGGAAGGCATTTATTTATTTTATGAACAAGGATGCTGAAGGAAGAACCTAATCACTTCCTGTACTGGTTATATTATTAAAAAAAAGAAGTCTGTAAAACAGATGTAAAAACATCCTTATCTAGCAATCCTTTTTACCTCCAGCATGGAATCATCAGGGCCCTGAGAGCACTAATGGCCCTTAATTGCACCAAGCAGCCTCAGCTGGCCTCCTCCCACCACGTGGGTGGTGTACAGGGGATTTTGAGATGGTCTCAATTTGTCAGGATGATACAGAGATTCCAGAAATTTTCCAGTCACAAAAGCTTGCTAGTTCCCTATAATATTTAGAGAACATTTAGGAAAACTTTTCGTTTTTAAGAGAGAGAGTTTGACAGTAATGAGCTTTCTGACTGACATCTCCTGTTAGCATTCTTTGACTGAGGTACCTTTTGCCTGGTTTCTATACTCCAAAAGATATTCCGCGTGATCTATCCAGGGATGTGTATCTTTGTGAGGCTGCTGTTACCAAGGACTTGCATTGCTAAAAGCATTCAGTTTGTCAGCTGGCATTGAGGTCAGTGTGAAACCTGCTGTAGATATGTTGTGCCAAGCAGCTTTGTAGCATGGCAGTCAGTGCCTGAACTTTCTGTTACATTTAGAAAAACAGGTCTGGTTTCCCTGAATTGGGTTTGGGTGTTTTTCACAGTAACTTGGTTTTCCCAGAGGCAACAACTTGCTGAAGAAAAGTGTGAACCAGCTTCAAGCTTTTCATTGGAATTCAAAATGCAAGCTGTATGGGTCTTAAACTTTGTGAGCCAGCCTGAGATCTGCTGAAAACACTTTCTCTAACAGAAGCTCCTACTCCAAACAGTCAATTTGAAAATGGTAAACTAAAAATTAACCCCTTTAAGAAGACTTAATGTTTTGTAAAATAAATAAATGTGCTTCTAACTTTCTGAGCGTAGCAAGGGTTGTAAATTACTTCAACTTTTTATCGCTTTCATATATAACGAGATAACATACACTATGTGTTTTGAAATAAGCATGTATTATGTATTTTAATGCCATCAACTAGTCTTGTGCAACAGTGAAAACAGTATTTTACACTAATCAGCTTGAGCAGTTGTTATGTCATCAACACACTAAATTCTTCATCTGGTTGTGTTTAACTTAGAATCTTGACAATGGCTGGCAGTTGACCTTAAACCTGAGCACCCTTCAGAATGCCTAGCACATGGCCTATGCTCCCTTCAAGGACTAAAACAGGGCGAAAATGTTTTGAATACCTTTGTCTGATCTGCACAAAAACGATGAAACCACGCTCAGCAAACTTCTTGTTACAGCTGCAATATGAAGGTTACTTTGAAACTTGTATTAAACTGCTGTCATTCTGATATATCCAAGTCCAAGCTCCTTTTGAATTAGGAAGTCTTAACCATGAATGGTGTAGTTTGTGCCCTTGTCCAGTCTTAATTGCACAACAAAAGTACAGGACTAGCCAACACAAATGGCTAGTAAATGAGAATGCAGAGATGCTTCTCAGGTTCTTACTGTATATTTGTTCTATCTTTGTTTTCAAATAAATATTCCAAATACTTCAAAGTACTACTTTCGTGAGGGAGGTACTGTAGTTTAAGGGCATGTAAACTGAAAATTAACTTTGTGCTTAGGTATGTATAGTGTGACATATTCCATCACAGCCAGGGTCCTTTCAGTAAGCTGACATCAAAGCATTTAGGCTGGTGCAAATGACGAAGAAAAGCTTTCCTCCAGAGGGCTTAAAACAGCATGAGAGAAAACATAAGCTGTTTATTACTACTTAGGAGTTTTCTATTTGTGTATGGGTTCAAATTAGTTGGGGGCGATGCTTTCAGGCTTTATGTCTGTAGCCCCATCCTGTGGATTGGGTAGGCCTTTGAGCAGGAGAAAATGATGCTATTCATGCATGCCGCACCAACACTTCTATGGTGCTGTGAATTCTGCCTGTCAGTCTGTAGCTTAGGAGACTGTAAATCCATGCAGTGGGTTTACAGGGTATAGTTGTGCCAAAATGGATTCTGACCTTCTGATCTGTAAGTCTGGGATGCCATTTGAATATGGTTTTGTGTCCTGTGAGCTATAGTATTTTGTTCACCAGTGTGTAATATTTTCTCACATGACTTTTATGATCCTGAGCTTTTGAAATAATAAGTAAGTATAATCTTTTCTTTTTTTTTTAAATCTTTCTTCTATACAACATTTTTTTCAGAAGGGAACGTCTTTTTCAGAATTTTTATTTTTTCCACCTGTAGTGCTTGCAGTCTTTCAGTAGTGATTTGTTACTCTCTGGCCATTTAAGAGTCTCCTTAAAGAAAAAAATAGGAAAGACCTGGGATTTTGATGCTTTCTATGGGATTTGAAATGTGATAAGCTGTGTTTATAAAGCCTATAGTTATAGGCTCTGTTTTAATAGGTTCTTTTTATAAACTTGCTCTGGTTTGTAAGGGTTACACAGATAGAAAGTGATGGTAGGGAGGGTAATGCTGATAATGGCATCATCTACTTTGTATCAGCTGGTACGAATCCAGGGTAGCTCTCCTGATGCAACTAGATAATTTGAGATGGCTTCTTGTAAAAATTGAAACACTGTTTTCTGGCCTGTGTTTTAATACGCGCCACTTTTGCAATGCTATTACTCTACTCTCCAAAGAGTGACTTTATTGCGGCAGCTTGAGAACTGGACGTTCAAATTCCTCAAAACATTTTAGGTGTTGTTATCTATTAAATGGAAGACTGAAATGGGATCTGAAAAACTCTAGCAAGGCAGTAGGTGACATGTATAGTTCTACCAATAACTGCCCACTTGAACGGATGTTTGACAAGCTTATTCAAAGGATGAATAGATTTGGGTGTGCTGAGACTAATGTGAGGGCTGGATATGGATCATACAATGCATCTTGTACGTTTAATGTAGGCCACAGAGAAAACAGCAATTGGTTTGATTAAAAATTAATCCTGTTGTTTGTTTAACTACCATATGCTGTCCTATAGGCATATTAGTGACATTAAAACAAACCAGCTCATCCAGTTAAATGCTTACTTTCTCTATTCTGATTCAACATAATTAAGGATCAGGATTATCAATAATGGCATGCTCAGGGCTTGGATGTTAAACATTGTTTAATCAGAAGTCCATAGTGCTAACTGGTGGTAGGCAAGATTTTTAGTTAAGAAGGATTTCAAAGGGTTACAGAAAATTATGTGGGAATAATCTACTTTCTTGTGTCATGTCTGCTGTCTACATTTCGAGTTCATGGCGTGTAAGGATAATGGAGAAAGAACTCCCACCCATACAGTGGTTTTGTAGCAAGGAAAGTACTGGGTCAACTAAGGGAAGAATTGTCTTTATATTTAATAGTAAATAAATTTTTTTGTTTTGACTTAAACTTGTTGAATTGTAGATTTGAAAGTGTCTTTGTTTCTAATCCCCTTTGACTTAAGAAAGGAGATTTGGAAAGTGGATTAAAACGCGCATGTATATATCGGCCATAGTTGTGCTTGTCTTTCATAATGATCCTGAAGGTGGGACACTGTCCTGTCATCAACCAGGTATGGTGGCAGCAGGAACAGAAATTGATATGTTTTCCTGAACAGAATGCAACTTGTAGCTTTGGAGAGAAACTTGAGAGCACAAACATTGGGCTGTTTCTGATCCTCCAGGGCAGATGGTAGAAACAAACCGTACCATTTGATCCCAGATTGGAGAAGGAAGCCTTTCCGTTGTGTGTGGGTAACCATGAAACTTTAATACTTACTGAAGTCCTGGCACATTTCTGGTAGTTTCATGGGGATATTTTGACATCTGATTGATTGGTTCTGAAGGATTTAACAGTCAACAACATACCCTATTTTGTCTTTTCATATGGCCATCATAGCAGATGTAACTATTGCATCCAAGTGTTCTTCCTAAGCTGTAGTCCTCCTGTTAGGTGCATGTAGCACGCAGAGAAGGTGTATCACAACGCTGTTATTGGGAAGGAGAATTTCTGTAGTTCTGTCTTTTCTGTCATCTCTAAGGGGCTATTTTGAAGCTGCCGTATCATGGCATGAATCTAGTTCCAAAGTGCTCATGAAAGCTACAGAGGCTTTTGCAAATACCTATAGCCTGTTCCAGTACCTTTTGCAGAACTTTGTGAAGATTTAGGATCATACCCCTAGAAACCCAAATGTCTCAACAGTTCTAGACAAAGACATCACCTTGGTTTATATGGTGACACGTGGCTTGCAATTATACTTTGAAATATAGGCAATACAGAAGCCACCACGGAAAAAGATTATTTCTCTCTCTGGTCCTAGTACAGAGCAGAGTAAGTTTATAGGGAAACCTGAAGCTATAAACAATGTAGTCAGTGCCTCCAATGTTTGTCAGTGAACATAAAACAATAATGAAATATTTATAAACTTTTAGAAGTAATTAAAGTGATGAGATGCAGAGTTCAATTTGGAAGCAATAGCAAAATAAATGAAAAATTAATTCCCATACTTACTGGTTCATTTTCCGACTTATCAAAAAAACTTGTCCTTCTCGTAGCGATAAGATGTGCCGAATTACCTGGTTAACGTAAACTTACAATTCCATTCTCCTCCCATTAAAGTAATTTTACAAGTTGGTAAGTTGTCTGTTGTTCCTTTTCTTTTTTTTTAATCAGAGCACATATGAAAAGAGATCTGAGCTTTTACTGCTGATTATATTGCCTTTCATTGCCAGGACTGGCATTTTATGTTCTCTTGCAACATGAATAGACTTTCAAAGCCTGTGTTTTCACTGCAAAGAAGGCATACATTAGAGGGCTTTAAATCAGAAGATTAGTCTTAAATTGGCTTGCAAACTAAGGTGAGCTAAGGGAATGCCACAAGTATTCCATTAAATTAAGCATCATAGTGCTCTGATATAAATGTCATTCTGAGGTAATTCCCATCATTTTATTCATTAAGACACTAAAATCTATGAATATATCAAACTTCTATGTTATGGTGGTTGTGAACTGGTTGAGCTGACTTGCAGAACCACTTGGGAATGGTCTAACTCTGCTTACATTGAACCTGCCTGCTTTCAATGGGAGCACAGTTAGGTAACAGTATAATCTCTTGGCCTATCTGCCCTTGAAACATGAAATTCACTGTGGGTGTTGTTTTGCTAGAAGAGTCTAACAAAGGAATCACTGCCAAGTTTAAACTCTGAGAGATTAAGTAGGATGTATATAATGCTTAGGCACCATCCTGGCATTCTACAGGAGATTAAGTTCACCCCCTGAACTGCAACAACTGTCCTCGATATTTCAGTTGCTTATTTTGTAAAGTGGATACAATAAAATAAACCTTCCTTACATCTGAGTGTTACAAGACTCAGTCCCAGGGTTTTTTTGACCCTTTCCACCTCGGCCCAAACCCCTGTCTACTCCCTGGTTCCTTGCATCCAAATCCCATTGCTGTCAGGCGGCACTTGGTGGGGGCCAGGCTTCCCAGCAGGAGACAGCACAGTTCTCATCATGCCTCCAACTGCCTCATGGCTCTGTGTGTTTTGCTCTTGCACAAAAGGTGGAAATAGAGAAATGCAAGTTTCTTTGCCAAGCTCGTAGGCCACGCAAACATGTGCACAGGTATCCAGAGGATACGTAAACAGTTGTAGCTGCTATCCCCCATGTTCCTCCCAGCTACTGCTCCCTGTTTGGTTTCAGGTAAGCACTGATGTTATGTTTTCCTCACTGTTAGAGAGGACACCTCTGTGAGAAGGTAAACAAAGGAGAGACAAAGATCAAAGGGAATTTTGGGGTGGTTTTTTGATAACTTGTATCCCAGGATGTTTTTGTGTCTCTCACTCAGTGTGAGCACTGGTGTCTTGATACAGAGCCCTAGGATGCTCAACATGCCTGTTGTATTATACTTAGTGTACTTAACAGCCCAAGAAGAGATGCTTACTAGAGTTGTACTGACTGCTGAGAATGGTATTGCATATGATACCTGTGGAAGTCTAGCTGTTCTGTTTTGTTGTCTATATTATTGCATTTTTTAGGAATGATTCCAAGCAGAAATGTCTTGAAAGCAGGTTGTGTGAGAATTCCTGGGGGCTCAAAGCATTTGTTACTCAGTTTGGCATACCTTCCTGGTTAATCGCCTCTTAGATTCTAGTGAGTTGTGCTAATTGCTTTATTTGGTTCATGATCAGTTTTGTGAAAGGTTCTGTGAGGAACCAACATGGGACTTGAAATCTAAAAATGCTCATTAGGTATAAAGTGACTTCTGTCAAAAGAAGGGAAGGGAGTAAATATGGCCAAGGTGCTAGTTGTTAAGCTAACTACCTAGTCAGGTCAGAAGTTTCACCTTTCACCAGTAAATTAGGCTGACATTAAGCAAGGGATGTAGCGATACAGAATAATGAAGGCAGCTAGGTATGTCTCTAGCACTGACTGTTCTCCCAGGTTGATCACTTCATCCTCTTCTGAAATTTATAATGATCTAAAAGATTTGGACCCTGTTCGTGAAGTGAGCGCGATGCATAAAGCTGGGTGCCAACCTAAACTTAGAGTGTAGGCTAATGTATTGTAGAACTGCCTGTTATCAGGGATCCTTTTAGTGCAACATGCTGTAGAAACATGCAATGTAGTTACTAACTGTTCTTGCCATACAGTATTTGCACGCTAAGTAACAGGAAGCAGAGGCTTGACTAACCTTCTCTCCCTGAATACCAACAGAGAATTTATTTGTTGTCTTGACATTTCTCCTTTTCTTTGCATGAAAATGTTGACATTTCAAAAATGATTGGTTTTAATTGCAAACAAAAATACTGTATCTGTCTCTGTAAATTTTCATTTCTTCAAAAACGGAAGCTATGCTTCAAAGACAAGGAAATGGATGGTTTATTTTTTAGTTTGGAAGAAGCAGACTCTGCCTATGATCAAGATAGCCTGGAGACACAAGTGTGCAAGGAGCCAGGCAGCTGCCTGGCAAGCTCACTGGCAGGAATGTGGCTGGACAGGTCATTGAGGCAGCCTGTGTGGCTGCCTGGTTCCACTTCAAACACAGATAAAATACTGGTAGAACTGGCAAGTTCTTGCAAAGCAGTTGGATTCTATGAAATCAAAGCTTTTGGATGGAGCACTGTTCCAGCTGAAATTGATGCAGTTTACTGTACAAATAAGCTATCTGCCTGAACAGTATGATAGTTAAAACAACATTTTAATTTCAGGATTATTTCTGTATTTTAGTATTTTAGATAAGGTTGGGGAGTGTATAGAAAGAATAAGCAGAAATAGAAAACAGGATTAAAGGTCGTGGTGGGACAAGTGTGATGGAAAAAGCAGGTATGAGTGATGAATGAACACTAGCAAGAAGAAAGCTTCAGGCTTTTGCAGTCTGAGCGCTCTTGCTGTTTAGAGCTGCACTGCCAATATGGGGGAGATGATTTGAACAGTTGCAGAACTCTTTCAGGAGCTCCAAGTCAGAGGGTAAGGTGGGAAAGGTTGGAGAGAAGGGCTTGGGGAAGTGTTGGATCACATTGTTAATAAGCAGAGAAAGAGCGTTAAGGATTTTTGTAAGTCAGCAGTTCTGCACAGGGGATGTAACTTTTGTACAAAATCCTAGCTGTTGCTCCCTACTTCTGCTGCTGTTGATGAGGATACTGAGTAGTGTTTTAAAGCTGTCCTTTTCTCCTGAGCAATAGGTGTGTAGGAACTCATGGATCTGAGAGGTGGTCTCAACAGTCTGATGAGCTGCATTAATCCATGTTCATCTGGAGTGAAACTCTTCCTGCAGTAGCTGCCTGGCTGTGCTTTTGTTGCCAATCTCTTGTTTATTGAAGAGCATCAAATTTACAGCCAAACAGGTTACTTCTGTAGGTGGTTAATAACGAGTGGACATGATTCAAAAGAGAAGGCCAAACGGTGGAACTAGACCACTGCAGATTACAAGGCATGCGTTTATCTAGCACCATTTAAAAAGCTGAACAGTTTTATTTTTCCTCTTCTAAGCCCACTTGGCTTGTGTTCATCCAGCTCTGAAAGTATTTACAGCTGCAAGTTAGACTGAGGCAAATGCCTACACCTTTAGATGTCGCTAGTTCTGGGTGTGCAGACTTGTACATCTTGGGTGTAAGTATCAGAACTGTTCCCTTACACTTCTGCAGATCTGGTTGGGGTGTCTTGAATGACTGATGCCTGTTAACGTTCCTCCCCTGTGTGTTCATTCTTGAATAATTAACTTAATGTTACTTGCTCAAACTGAAGCCTACTCCATAATGTCAGGGAAATAATTGTTGGTACACAGATTAACCCCCCCCTAACTCTGTTCAGATTCTTGGAAGACATATGTTGTTGAACATTGGAAATACTGGACAGCTTGACTAGATGCATTCATCCACAACTGAGTGTTCGGTCACCACTTCTGAAGCTTAGTCCCTAATCCCCTGACTGGAATATATCTAGATATTTGCAGAGGTCTCCTTAGGTATTTACTTCACTCTGCAAGATATAAGGAACCTCACTGAAATCCACAAGCACATAAGCAGGGGTAAACAGAATTCATTACTTTTTTTTTTAAACTCTACTTCATATTGCTATTTGTATTGGAAGAATGAGGTGAAGTGGCATATTGTAGTCTGTATGTGAAAACACTAGGTTACTATTACTTCTTCATTTTTAAAAGAACTCCAGATATTACACTGATCCTTTGATTATGTGTTGGTGTTTTTCATAAACTGGCTGGGAGAGCAAAAAGGATCTCCAAACTGTCATGTTGGGTCATCCCAATCTCATTTTAATCTCATTCCTACAGCTGTAGGACCAGAACACATTTTGCAAAATGGATGTGACAATGTGGAATATGGATTTAGAAGATACAAAGGTACTTTACAAAGTAAAGACACCCTTTAAAAACAAAAGCTATAATGGAATAATTTTCAAAGAAGCTGTTTGGAATTAAAGGAATCTTTACCTTTTAATGGGTAATCATTCTTGGCATCAATAACAGTATATAACCAAAAACCACTACGTCCCTCGGGGACAGAGGTAAATTTGGATTTAAAGAAGGTGCAGCAAGTATTTTGTAGTTTAAGGAAAGGCAATTACTCTGGATCAGGTAGAACAGAAGTACAAGGGTTTTGGCAACGTAAGCAGCAGAATTGTGCATACAATCAATATAGGCAAGGTTATTACTTTTTATTAGGCGCAGGGGGTGGAAAATAGGAAGAAGCTTGTGAGTAGCATACACTGGAAGCTGTCCTCGGGCACAGTGCTACCCAGTGAGCAGGAGAGGGCGGCAGAGAAACAGAAGTGCTATGTGCAATTCTTGCAAGGCTTCGAAACACCACTTAAATTTTTAAGAGGAGCGAGAGCACATCGGAGCTCTCTGAAGCCAAATCCCCTTCAAAAAGGCAGCTTCCTCAGTCTTTTAAAAAAGTCCATAACACTTTGAAAATGTCAAATTCCTGTGGCAGCCCAGAAGACGTGGTGAAGCAGCGAGGCAGAGATGGCAAGATGAGAAGGGAGGATGTGGATGATCCTCAGCCTGAGGGGAAGAGGTTGAAGCTGGGGAATGAAGGAGAAAACATTGGGAAGGACAGAGGAGCGGCAGCGGCAGCGGCAGCAGAAGAAATAATGCCTTGTTTAGGCAGAGAAGAGCCCCTGCCCGAGGGAGGTGGTGAAGGCAAAAGTGTAAGTGAGGATCTTCAGTGGCTCTGAGCTGGGAAAGGAGGAAGGGCTGTGAGGTTACCTTTTAAATTATTTGTCATCCTGAAGTTGGTAATTGGGCATCAAGTACCGTAGGACAAATGTGATCAAGTGTCGGTCTCACCGAGATTATAAGAATGTTACTCTTTAGTTTCTTATCTTGGTTAGGTGCTTTTAAGTGCAGGGGAATGTATTTTAATCTGGCTCTTGCTGTTAGCTGCTTGCAAAATGTGTATGTCAGAGAAGTGATATTTTTGGGGGGGGGGGGGGGATGCGG
>JAVKLA010000061.1:3905630-3935153 GCA_034782735.1 Sagittarius serpentarius
GAGGCGAGAAGGAATATTAACTGCTAAAGCTTATTTTTCAGCTCCCTATATCTATTTAGAAATTGGGTAGCAGTTGGTACATTGAATTGGTCGCTTGGTGTTGTTCATCAGTCTGTCCATTTGGATGTTCAGCTGCACTTATGATGTGGAATACTATTTTACAGCTAGGGGTGAGGGTAGAGCCTCCAGGGGAAGCAGAGAGTTGGTGGTTAGAGATCTCATCTGGTGAGAGAGCAAATGTCAGCTGTTGAGATTTTGCAAAAAAGATCTGCTGAACAGTTGTCTATATAAATATCACTGTTACCAGGTCTTTATACGAGGTTAACTTTGTCAGTGCTTTCTGACTGGTTATTTAGCTCAGCTGCTGTGCCTGTCAGCAGGTTTCTGAGGCATAGGAGAAAACTGGGGGGCAGAGGGGATGAACATATGGATTCACAGCCAGCTGAAGCTGTTCTCATGGTGCAGTTTGGGCCAGGTACTTTTCCTGGACACATACTACTTGCTTCCCTCAATTGGAAGTGGAAGGGTGGGAACAATGTATTGGGTGTAGATGTTTCCTGTTTAAGTTGTCATACAGTGAGAGTATAGCTTCTAGAATTCACTTAACAGCTGCTGGAAATTTATCTAGAAGTTTTCTGAAATGTATTTTTTTTTCACTCCTGGGACTGATGTCCTGAATTAAGATATCCCTCTTCAAATGAGGAGTCAAGTAGATGCTCCACATTTTAGTAGGATTTACATTTTTAAATAATTTGAAAGGTAGTTTACTCAGTTCATTCTGTCGGAAGGTCATCTCTAAATGCAACAGTTTTCCTGACTCACAAAAGTATTTAAAGTGTGTCTAGAGTGTCAGCTTACACAACCAAAAGTCTCTTTTATCAGTCCATGTAACTGCATATAGTTGCACTTTGGTATAAGTCTACGTTTTGGGTTTCCACTGCTTGTGAAGGCATGCTCTATTTAAGTCTCAGATATCAAAGTAGCACTCTTGTTCTGATACCAGTTCTGGTAGAGAGATATTTTTCTCCAAAGATATACAATATATGGGCAAGTTAATTGGACAAATCGTAACCCTTTTTTTGTCTATTTTTTCCTGAAAGTAAAGGCTTTAAATCGATTCCACTTCATGATAAATATCCATATCTGAATACCGCCATGGTTCAGGTAAAAGTCTTCTTGATAGTACATCTTACTATAATATTTAATTAGGAAGTTATTGAAAAATAAGCCTTAATAGAATAAGTTTACTTTGTCTTTTGAGGGATCAATTTTAGAATGTAGAATACACTAGAATAATACATAGCTAAACCACTGGGCTCTGCCCCATTTGTAAGGCTTGGTTTACTCCCTTTTTGATGTTCTACCACTACAGGAAAGTTCTGTGGTGATGGATATCTGTCCTTTTTTTTTTTTTCTTCCTTTGAAGGACCTGTGTGTATATGTTCCAACACTATATTCTGACTTTTCATCAAGGGGTTTCTAAAAAGTATTAACAAAGCAAATATGATAATGAGCAATTACTTCACTGTTTGTCTCTCCTGAAAAACTATTCTTAAATAGTTTTTATAATAAATAATAGTTCTTATAATAATTCTTAAAATAAACTGAGTTTGATTCAAAATTCATCAAAGCTCAGTGAAGCTATTCTTTCCGCTCACTTCAATGGTCTCTTGCTTGTGATGTTGCACTACATTTTGTATAAAGTTCCAGTACTTTTTTTCCCCTTCCCATTTGAAGCAGTGTGTCTGAGTTGGAGACATTATCAGAAATAAATTATGTGACATTTGAAATTCTGTTAACATAAAACTCTTTCTAAAAACAATAAAAACTTGTCCAACAATCACTGTAAGTGTCTCTCACCTTGTAGAGAGTGAGCTGGTGGAAAAGATGGACTGTATGCCCTTAGGAAACACTGGAATGACTTCATTTCTGTGCTTAGAAGAATCTTTATTTTAATAGGCATAGTGGTATGGGTAATCAATGCATGCATTGGAAGAACATTTGCTAATAGTCCATTATGTCTTCTATTTTAAAGAAAGACATTAAAAAAAAATTACAGGCTTTGACTCATTTTTGGACTAGTAATAAAAAAATCAGCACACTAAGTGTGCTTTTTTTTTTATTTATTCCACTGCTATTTGCCTGATTCAACATCCATTCTTAGGTTTAGAAGAAAAAAATCTACCTAGCTCATCTGCTCTAACTCATTACTCCACTTACGAAATCTTGCATTATGAGAGAATGCAAACACCATCTATATTTTATGCTTGTGAAATGATGCATAATACTTCTGGGCATTTACTTGGCATTGTGTATTTATAACAGTAGCTACTGCTGTGCAGAAGTTGGTTGCAGAAGGACATTTCTGCCACTAGCTTCACTGGACAGAGCTGTTTTGTTTGCTATGGGAATGAAGGGCTGCATTTGCCAGCAACTAGTTTGCAGCGGTATCTGGAGTGATTCCTTCACTTAGTACTTGTAGCTAGTTTAGTGTAGTAACCTGGGGTAAAACTGTAATTGTTAATTTAGACATCTATTAAAATAATTTGCTTCTTGCCTTCTCTTTTTATTACTTTCACTTACAGTGAGGAAACTGCTCACAGCAGGTGTGAATCACGTAGTCTAAGGCCATGTAATTTTTTCCTCTGTAATGTTTCTTTTTGGCTTAGCATCAGAATGAAGTATTTGGTTCAAATGAAATGGAATGCAATCTTTGTAGTAAGGTTTAACTTAAGAATTTCTCATTTGATACAGATGGTGGGGAATCAGCATTTGGAAGAGGTGGCAAGCCACCCCTTTTCATCAAATGTTTGGGAAAAATATTTAACCAGGGTCTCTGTAGAATTCAATCTACTGCTTGTATGCCTGGAGGATGACCATAACTGTCACCTACAGGATGTCCTATGGTTGATTGTCACCATGCTCCAGCATGTACTGGAAATTAATAATTTAGAGTAAAATAGTATTTACTGAAATAGCATGTGAAGAAGTAAGCATGCAAGTAATGATTTTTTTTTTTCCCTAGGTTGATAGACGTGTTCTTCCCCTGACTAGCTTATATGAGTTATGAGTTACCATCATTAAGAGTGTGTATCCTTGTAATCCATGTATCCTTGTACTTAAAGGATACAGTCTTGTTTGCTCTCTCTTTAACCAACTGTTAGTCCATACGGACTGGTGAAGGTTGTTTGAATTTTAGTGTAAAGGTACTTCTGTATTCGTAATGCCTGCTTTGTTACAAACCAAACTTTTTTCCCCTAAACATTTGTGCAAAATTTATAGAACAGGACCAAATTCCTGAGTTTGGTTTGACTTTTCTAGTGTTCATATAGCATCTAGCAGTCTTAACTCTTTTTTCGTCTGTAATGTCACATGTGCAGGAATGTGTAGGAGAGAGCTTGAACTTTTATCCCTTTAAACAACTTTCAGAAAGATTTACGCATTTGGGAATTAAAGCACTGTTTCAGATTTTTACAAAAATTGCCTTTGCCTTTGTGAAGACTTGGAAAAAAGGAAAGTGTAGAAGTACAGTGAAGAAAAATTGCAACTTCTCATTTTTAACATCAGAAGTAATGTCTTTATTGTAGTTTTGGGACTGTCATGTTGTTGTAAAAGAAAATCTGAGAAAAATATATGAAAACTTGTTCTTCAATACTTTTGTAGGAGAAGAAAATGGCTTTTGCCGATCAACTCTGGAGAATTGACTACAGTAAACTTGTAGCATGTGATAAATCCAGCCTTCTAAATCTCTGACGTTAATAAATATTTTAAATACAGTTTAAGTACAGTTCAGATAGGAAGATGTGGCATGCTATATGATGTCCTTGGTTTTGCATACAGAACGATATAAGAAGGCATTGAATATGAGAATGGTGTTAATCTAGACAAATGAAATGCGTATTTATTGTCTTTTATGTTTAGCTCAGGTTATACAAAAAGTAGTTTTTGGCTCAATAACTCAAGTCTTCTTCATGAAATATATGCTCAGCATAGAGTCAAGTCTAAGAAGTGGCTCTGAAACCTGACAGTTTGACTTTTCTGTGCATTGCCACTCAACTTTACTCTGTGTTAATGCATTTTCTCATATAGATTTTTTTTGTTTTAGAAAATTTATTTGCTCCATAGAGTTGGTTTATTAAGAACACGTGTTGTTGTGTACATGACTTTGTGCTCTTGATCATATTTATGAATATTACTTTGAAGGGGAATCATGTTTAGAGAGGGAAAACCTGGAATGGTGGGTCCATGCTGGATTGAGAGTCCAATTTAAGGTGCTGATTTTTGACTTTCAGGGTCCTAAGCAGATCGAAGCACTGTACTGTCAAGGCTACGGTTTAGGTGTTTTTTCCCTCCTCCTTATAATATTGTTTAAATCTATTGAGATCCTTTCATCTTCATAAGTTATGGAAGGGAATGGACCTCCTCTAGGAGGACACCATAGATTTGAAACATTTTGAATAGCATGACATTTGGAACATGTTGTGTAAAGCAGTCTATGTCTGCCATTCCTCTCTTGCCTGTTTTTGGGTCTGGTTACCTCATATAGAGTATAACTTAGGGATTTAGTCTATTGATTTGTTAGGCAAACTGTGATATATGCTGGAATTAATGTTTTTGTTGTTTTGATTCAGAACACAATCAAATTCTGTGATCCAGGACAGGGGCATAATGATTTGTCTTTAGAAATGGAAAGAAAGGAGATAATTCTTTAGAAGACGTGAGTGGTGGTATTGATATAAGCTGCTGGTGTTACTTCCACAGCAGTATTTGCTACTTCCCCAGGAATATTTACTAAATGCTAATAAGGGAGTCTTTTGTAGAAGTGTGGATAAATGATCTTCAAAAATTGGTTTGGACTTGATTCCAAGTCCAAGAACAAGTCGATGGAAAATGTTCTCCCTGAAACTGATTCATTCTCCTGTTAACCTTCTGCTGGTTAACGCCTATGTTGGTAAACAGTGTCACTGTGACTCAAGTCTTAGGAATAACTGCAGTAAGGAATTGACTAAGACAACTAAAGGCAGCAGAAATAGACCCTTATGGATGACGTCATTTTAACATTTTTGCTGTAGTTATTAGGACAGATCACTAGATGGCAGGGAGTATGTGTACAAAACAAAAGACTTCATATGGACTGCCTGGTTCTTTTGACATAGGGGAAATTTAATTTTATTCAGTGAATGATGACCTATTTTTAAACACAATTGCAACCAAGAGTAGCATAAGCCCTTTGTATTTACCCATTGGAAGTTTAATTTCAATGATAAGGAACATTCACAGAGCATTCTGTCTCACTTTGAATACTCAATTGCCTAATACTATAATTTTTGTAGAGCAACTGGAATATTACTTTTGATTGAAATTACAACCATTACTGTCTTCTGAAGTGCAAAATAAGACATTTCTGGTCTACAGAGTTGAATTAGTGGAAATAGGAATTTAAGGTATTTATGCATTGCTCTTACTTGATACTGTCTTTTTGCTCTTATTTGATATAGTCTTTCTCCTTCTATAACCCAATATAGGTTGGTGTGCCTTGAATAATCCCCTTGTCATTATGCGGAAGTTACTTACTTTCTGGATGTTTTGGTTTTTTAACATTTGCAGTCTTAGTCATTAGCCTGGATTGAAACAATGGGGAATATGCCTTAGAAGTTCTGCAAAAATGGAAAATGGAAGCAGGCTGGTGCTTCATCGGCTTTCCCTTTGCTGTGGAGTACTCAATTTTCAGACTCATTTGTGAGTGCATTATTACTAAAGAGTTTCCTATTTTGTTCCATTAAATTAGACTGTAGTATCTGATGCACTGCCACGCATGTAACTTCTCCCCAGAGAATGCACTTGAAGTGTTCTAATGCTTTGTCCACTCTGCAGTTCTTAAACAGCCCAAGGAGTTATGCATAGTCTTGTCTACACTAGAAAGGAACTTATCCTTTAAATTAAGAATACAGAACATTTACTTTTGATAGTTATCTTGTGTCCTGAACTCTTTCCTTCTGGCATCTTAAGCTATTATTAAAATGGACTTAATTTTTTTCAGCAGTTGTGAAGCAAGCCGATTACTAACAGGAATCTTCTAATTGCTTTGTGTAGGAAAATAAAACAGTTAACCTAATGTCATTGACTGTAAGTGGTAGATAATAAAGTAATTCTCAATTAGTTGTACTGAGATTTAATTAATAAAGGTCCATCTAAGATTCACAAATCAATGAGAAGTGGCAGGAGAGGACATGTTGGTAGCTGCAGTCCTTGGAAAGGATACTTTCATGCTGGTCCTAAAAGCAAAACTTAAAGTGAAAAAGATTTCCTAAGCACAATAATTCTTACAAATCTGTCTTTTACCTGCTATTTTCTTTCTGCATGCTTACAGTTTAATGCATTTCAGCCATATTACACTAGCCATTACGCGGAGTTGTGTCTGCATCTGATGGTAATGCTACACAATGGTAATGTTTCTGTTCTGCTGTCTCAGGAGCTTGCAAGGAAATGTAGACTGTGTTGTGGATCATAGTGCTTCAAATGTTACTGTGTATTACAGATTGGTTAGGATCCCTAGGAAATAACACAACTCTAGTCCTTCACTTCATAAAAGAAATTATTCTTTAACTAGCTGGTAACTGGACAGGCAAGTCAAATGTGAAGGGAAAGAGAAGTGAATACTTGTCCAAGGCTGGATAGCAAGTCATTATCTGAAATGCTCTAGCTGCTCAGGTTCCGGGCCTCAGCTGTTAAGACCAGTGATCCCCAGCCTCTGACTCAGGGATAATGTCTGAAACATTTAGTTATTCTTCATTGCTATAAGACAGTAAAAGCTGCTAAAGGAGAACAAAGCTGAGTATCTGTGGTGTATTACTTGCTCAGTGTTGCTGCCTGAAGGCTAGCAAGAACTATGCAGGGTCATAATGGCCTTTAATAATTGAGCAGCGACACCATAGAATCAGCCATCACTGGTGAAAACTTAAAGGGCTCTATGTTTTCCCAAGGTCATAATGACCTTGAATAGTTGAGCAAAGACAGCATAGGATCAGTGATTAATGGCATATACTTAAAGGGCTCTGTATTTCCGTATCTCCTGTTGCTATTTTGATGGTATTTGTTACCTTTGATATAAGGAAACGATGAAAAAGTTTTCACAAAGTTTCTATTATTGTTAATGTCCAGGAATACTGCGGTAAATTCCTGTTTTAGAGAAGCAGTGTTATCTATTCAATCTTCTTGTTCTGAACTTAATGATAAGGGATTTTAGTAAGACGGTATTTGCAAGTTTTCTTTAGGATGAGAATTTCAAATAACGTGTAAGCTCATACCCATTTAAAATTATTATTTCTGCATTTGCTGTCAGTCAGAATGACTGTGGATGTTGGAAGGCTGCATAGCATGGACCATTTCTGCAAGATCTGAAGGTCAAAACTGTGATGTATTGTCAAATACTGATCTGGTAATTATCTGTATTTTTTGAATGCTGGTTGCATCTTTCTTATTGATATTCTTGTTGATACCTGAATCTGATTTCGTACTTTCTATTGAACATTTGTTTCTTTTAACTGGGGCTTAGCCTTACTAGTGCAAACACCAAATAAATATGCACAGCCTTAAGTGAACTTGTGGAAGTAAAACTTGCACAAACAGCAAGGATTGAATTTCATCTAGTAAATTTGTACTAATCTATAGCAAAGTGGATCAGAGTTGCTTTCTTCTCCCATCCTATTTAGTGAGCACTAATTAAACACTTTGTGTGGCTCAAAAAAAAAATTATTTTATATTCATTATGCTAGTCCCCACGTTTCAATATCAATAGTCACTACTCTGTAACCAGATGTGATAGGCCAGCTCTGTTTAGAGTCCCAGCAAGAATAAGAGGTGTTTAGCAGTTTCTGGTAAGGTACGATAACTGTGTTTTTGTGGTTGATCAGGACACAAAGTTGTGCTGGAGCCAAGTAAAGAATATACTTATAGGAAGCACAGCTGCACCTGTACACTGACAGGCTTTTTGCAAGCAGAGAATTAGAATGATGGGGAAGAAACAGGTCTTAACTGAGGTACACTGGAAGAAGGGTAGAAGAAAGAGAGAGAGAGAGGCTGCATAGCCTTATCTTGCATTTAAATCTGTCAGCCTCACTTAAGTCTACATCCCAGTTCCACTTACACTACATAGGCTTTGGCAACCTTTTTATTTAATTACAAGTGTGCTTTAAAAAGTTTTTTTTTTTTTGTAGTGAGTTGATATAATGTATATAAATTTCTGTCATGGTACAAATATTTGTTTTACTAGTTGAGATGTACTGTGTATTCAACACACAATATTTTCAGCGAATGTTATTTTCCAAAGACTGAGGGCTAATCACAAAAATATAAATGGATTTAGTATGTAAAATTCTGAACTGTCACCATACTGTGATTATGTTAGTTCCTTGAATTGGGCCATAACTAAATGGAAAGTAAGCATTCTGATCAATAATACACTGGTGAAGTAGCCTCTATTCTGAGATGCTGAGAGGTTTTCTTCTTTAACTGAAATATATATTTCAACTAAAAAACCTAATCTTTTCACTGTCTCCAGAGGGCAAAATCATTGACTGTTATGTTTAGAAACTGTGTGTGAATTAAAAGGGTCTATATAAAATGGAAAGATGTTGCTTGAGCAATTAATCACTTTTTACTTAATTTAAAATAAATAATGACATTGTAGAAAGCTGTTGCATTAGATTTAGAAAAAGACTGATTCTTGGAAAAGCAGCAGAACAAAATTTCTTCCTCTCACTACAGATTGGTTTCCAAATCTTGCAGGCACAATAGTTTTTGGTTATGTGACAATATTTTCTTCTAATGTCTCTGTATAAGTAGATGTTACATGAAGGCGTGATGCTCTTGGCCACTAATATATACACCCTTCTTAGATTTCAAGGCTAGAATTAACTGTTAGACTCTGGTTTCTGTTAAAAGTTAGTACTAACTCTGTAACTTCTGTATGAGCTAGAACACATGATTTTAAAAAAAACCATTGTTGAATAAAGGCATCAGGTCATGGACAACTCATCCAGTCCCCAGGTAAATTTCTTGCAGTAGCTAATTATTCTCACTAAAAAAAAAAAACAAAACCCAAAACTTTCCTGTAGTTGCAATTTGCCCAGCTGCGCATCCTAGCCTGTATAGATTTGTTACACCAGGTCTTATTGACTCCCATGATGGGAATAAAGTCATCGCCCTCTCTTGAATAAACTAAGTAACTGTATCCATGTGCTTTGTTTTCCATCTTGAAGGTCTGTGTTCCCCATCTGAAATAATTCATCTCCACCCTCTCTGGCTCTTTGCAAGTTCAACATTCTTGAAGAAAGCAGATTCTGCTAAATGGTCTCCTGTTAATATTTCAATGGTTTAAGTACTGCTCTGCGCTGGATTTCAGGTTCATTTATCAACAACTGCGAATGAGATAGTGAACTAGTTGGTATATTGCTGCTGAGCAGAACTATACCCTCATCCTGCTTTTGTCACAAATGATTCTGTGTTTGTCCATACGGAAGTGCATTTCTATCAGACAAGCCCAGAATTCATCACTGCTATTTGATTTGTTTTAAGTTGTCTGAAAATTACCAGTGACTTGATTTATACCTACCCACTTTCACCAATTCATTGGGAAAAAAAAAAATCACTGAATAATATTCATGGAAGAACAGATCTTTGTGGGTCATAACTGTAGAGGCATCTTAATTGGAATGACCCTGCTCCTTTTTTTTTTTTCCTATGTGATTGGTTTTAATTAATTTCAAAGTGTGCTGTGTAGCTGCGCAGTTAAACCAATCTGGATATGTATGTTAGTACTCCAGAGTGGTTGATGTATATTATAAATAAATATTTTTATACACAGAACTCCAAAACTTCAATCAAAAATCACTTTAAGTTGGACCATGCTTATCTTCCATAACCCACTATCAGTTGTCAGTAGTCATTCTGTTACATAGTCCTGAGCTGTATTCTAATGTCCCTAATTGTCCTAGATCAGTGTAACATTAGGCAGCTACTTCCTACCCTTACAATATGATGAATGGTGATTTTTTCAAAAAACATTTCATTATATGATAGAGGCAGGAAGTCTAAACTGAATTTATATCTTGTTGGTATCTGACAGATTAATTTTGCCCCAAAGATTATTTGCCAAGATCCTTAATCTTCCTAGTTGATGGGTGAGTTTGGACAAAAGGCCAAATATATTTGTGACATGAACTACTGCTTGGTGTCTCAGGACATAATGTCTCTAACCTCTACACAAGGTAGCTGCTAAAGCTGTTCCCTTGGGGATATGTACAGTGTGGATTGTTCTTAGCAGGGAAGCTTTCAACAAAAACAAAACAAACAACAAAAACCAGAAAAAACCCTACTGTGTGGCTGAAATAAATTATGAGCCAATGTGGTCTTCAACTGCTTGGCCACTGCAGCGGGATTGTGTGATGCTGCTGGAAGGTGATCAGCTTGTTATGTATTTCATAGAAAAACCTGAGTGACCTGTTTACTGATGTCTAAATCCCAGATAAGAAATCTCACCTCCAGAGATAGTTGGAATCATCACTGGATGCTCTGAATAAGCAAAGGGAAAGCACTGAGGCACTGTTGGCAAACAGAAGAGTTGAGTTCACTTGAGACCTGTGTATCCAAGTTTGACTGTTGATACCTTTTAAAAAGATGAAGTACCATGCTGTTAGAGCGTGGTGGCAGTTTGGCTATGAGGCCTAGCAACTTAGTTTTCTTCTCTGCCATAATAAAGTTCTCTTAGCGGTGTTTGCGCAACATACGGTATTGCCTCTGCTGAAACAGATTGAGCTATACTATAGCGTTAAAGGTTCACATGCACTGGGAAGTTCGTTTTGTGGAGCAGCTATTGCACAAGGTTAGGGAAGTGGGATGCCTGGTAATGCTGAGAGGATAGATGCATGCTTTTGTTTCGTGGTTTGTTTGTTTTTCTCACTAGGGAAAAACTGTAATCCCACAGAGCAATATCTTTGCTCAAACCACCTAGTAAAGAAAAAATAGAAATATACAGCAATTAAGGGTATTTCATACCAATTACTCTGTTTTCTCAGTATATGGCAGTTTTCATTGGAATTCCACATATGGAAATGATAGCATCCTATTATCTGTTTACTTTCGTAAAGCTTGTTTTTGTAAAATGAGCATTTACTTAAATTGCTAAAGCAGATTTTTTTTTTTTAATACCAGCTGCATAATTGCTAAACATGTTGCTCTTAAATCTGTTTGCTAAAGGAAGGGGGCTTTTTCACCTGCTAATCTTCAGCCCTTCGTCTGGAGGTTCTAAAAAAGTAGCTGTTACAGGTTAGTAAATTAGTATTGAGATTTGAACACTATACCAACTCACAGAGGCTGCAGAAGTAAATTAGTTACATATGTATTACATGATTGTGCAAATGTGTGTACATCCTTGTTGCTACTTTAGTCTTGCATCAGTTTTTGTAATTGCAAGGAATATTTTTCTTTTTCTAAGCCCAAAGTCCAAAATACCCTACTTCATTAATGTGTAATTTTGGCATGCTGACTTAAGGCATCCTGGAAATGACATGTGCATGTTTGGCCTATAAACAAAAGCTTCCAGCTTTTTAAATTACTGGCCCTACTCCTTGGGCTAAGGAATTGTCAGAAGAAAATGATGACTTTCAAGGTGTAAGGTCTGTTTCCTGTCATCTCAAGAAATGCCTGTTGTCTACCGGACTTCAAAAATTCACTAATCTTTTCTTTCCACTCCTATTTAGTTTGAACTTCTGAAATTGACTCTGTATGCTCTTCCACTGGGAGCAGAAGAGTGGACACTTCTGGGCATATAGAGCATGGTTCTTGTTGGCAGATGGTAGAGAGACCATTTATCGTAGGTTGCAGGATACATTGTTAGCACAGTGTTCATTTAGTCAGCAATAGGACCAAGAAAATTTTCAAAGAAATGAATGTTTGGGTAAGCCTTACTGTGAATCATAAGTCAGTGAGGTTTGCTGTCTGGTAATAGTAGCTGGCTCAACATTGAAACTGGCAGAAGTCAGTATCTAGACCATTCTCCTCACAAAAACAAGCTGTCTAAACATGACATAAACGTGCACCTTTTAGCCAAGTAATTCCAAAGGCTTGTAGTGTGAAGTCCTTCAAGTGTCAAAAAAGTGTCCAACAGCTTCAAGTGTCAAAAACTTCATTTCATCTGTAATAAAAAATTATATAAAATCATCTGAACAGTCGTTCTTATGAAGACATTGTATTCTTTACAGAGACTTTAAAGGGGGTTTGGGGGCAGGTTGATGGAATTTCATTGCTTTCACCTAGCAAAGAAATTGTATTTTAGTGAACTAAAGCCTCTCAGTTGAAGAGATGAAGTTGGCTGGTGGGGGAATACGGATGAAATGTAAGGGAATAATGTAGTGGAATCAATCTGCTTTTCTCAAAGGTGTCAAGAAGAGAGGGGACTAATGCAAGGAATTGTCATGAAGCTCCCAAGGTATTTCACTGTTCTTGAGGCTTCCTCCTCAAAATCTAAAGGTACTGATTGTGCTCCCTTCAAAACCAGAGCAATCAGTCACTAAAGTCATCGCAACAGAGGATGAGACCTGTTAAGAGTGCATCTTGCTGGAGCTGGATGTCAGGTGCTATTTAAACAGCTTTGCTTTGTCTTTGACAATGTTCAAATTATTTGGTACTTATTACAGTGTTTAACCTGTGATGTTTGTTGTGTCTAGAGATTTGTGGTTTTACCTTGTTGGCACTGGATGCTATTTTGTAGATGGATGGCAGAAGATCTGTTTTTCTCAGGAAATCAAGAAAAAGAATGCAGCTGTGTATCTGACTAATGTTTTGTTTTCTCCCGTTGCATGGTAATTTTCCTCCTACATCTTTAAGTTAGAAAGAAGTTAATGTTTCCTTGCTTTTAGCTGTACTGATATTAGTTCAGTCAAGGGTCCCCTGACTCCAGAAATGGCTTTCTTAGCACAATTTACCAAGAATTAGTTGTATCACATAAAGCAAGCAGTTAAAATTCTCATATTCTAGGATTAGCCAGTTTATAAATGGCAACAATAACACTTTGACGTGCATGCCTCCAATTAGGTTCAACTAAAACTTTAATTAAAGTTTGAAAAGCATCACGAGTTTCTCTGATGAAAGGTCTTATGTAAATTTGGGAAGTGTATTTATTATTGCTGATAATAAAAGCCCGGTTTCTTCCGAAGGGTTTATATGTTGAGCTACAGCTTGAAGGTGACTTGGGGTCACATTCAATACAATCTTTGTCTGCATTCAGTGCCAGGAAGCCCTCCAAAGGCCAGGCAGACTCCCCCATGTTCAAAATTAATTTTTCAGTGTGACTGCAGCAGAGTTTGATTTGCAAACACAGTAACTAATTTCCTTTAGTTTAGGCCTAAGGGAGATGGTTGCTTTCTGTGTAACACTAACTAGACATATTCTGACTTCACTTAAACTGAAGAAGATGGTGAAAACTCTATAGATGACATTGGGATCCTCCTAAATCTCCCAAGACCTGAGCCAGAATCTTGTTTTTTATGTATGCTCCAAACTTAAGACTTTAAACCCTCTAAGACTAGAGTAAAAAAGCACTTATATTAAGAGCCTTGATACCTCCTGCAGAACTGACATAAACATTTCATTAAACAAATTGTGATGTTCATTTTCTTGTGTTTAATTTTTTGTTCTTTATTGTATGGGGCATTTGCATGAAAATGGGATCTTGAAGAGTTCATCTGTTCCTGCTGCTCATTCCTCACCTGGAGGCACAATCTTTGCTCTGATTTGCAATTAGTTACTGTGTAAATGACTGCACTGTCAGAGCTGATATTATGCTTTTGGGTGGAGAGGGAGCAGCAGGAGCTCATGAATACTTAAAACCACCCAAGTTTTATGCAAAGATCTTTGCAAAATTACACGCGTCAGGGGGAAAGATGAAATTGAGAAGCCACAAAGACTGAGTAGAATGGTCTTTAAAACACTATTGTAAATATTTCCATCCCTGACCTGTTGCTCTTCAAGCCACTGTCAAATTAGGAAGCAACTGTGGCTGTGCTAGAGCAGGAACAAAATTTAATGGAACCTACAGGGAGATGTCAATAGCCGTTCTCAGACTTTTTGTATTTGATTAGGGTACCTGTGGTTGGAGCAGGATTTACCTGGGGGAGGAAATCATCACTTCAAGGTATGAAACAGGAGTTCATTCCATCATAGGAATGGTGGCTTGAGCCAGGCACCAAACCCACCTCTCAAACAGGGAGCAACACAGATCTGCAGTAACAGCATTTAAAATCCTAGAAAACTATTATTTCAGTGAGAAAGTAAAACAGATCTGAATTGAGGCAACTGCACCTTCTGGGAAACTGATGTTTTGCAATGTATGTGACTGTGCCAGGGAGGGCAGCTGGCCCCTTGGTTCTAGCTCTGTCCTTCTGGAAAGCCCTAGCAGGTTGTTCTGATAAAGCGTGGACCTGAAATCCTCTTCTGAGACTGAGAGGAAAGAACTAATCTGCCTTTGCAGTACTCTATAGGCATCCTTCCTTTATCATAACTAGTTTTCTTAATAACATGCTTAGTTTTTATACTTCCTAGCTGTGAGAAGATCAGGTGTGTTTGAGCTATACAGGTATTCTAAGAATGTCTTTGGGAAAGTTACCAATGGGCAGTTTTGCTTGTTATGTTTGGTACCAAATACAGGCACAGGATTTTAAGTGTGTGTAGAAGGTAGTGTTAAAGAGGGAATGTAACATTCAGGTAAAAGTATTTGTTTAACTTTATTGCACCTCATTCCCAAATTCATTTTGAAGCCAGTGCGTTTTTTCTGTGGATTCCTTCAGTTTATAGATTGGGAGCAGGGTTGGGAGGGATTCCTTCACAATCTTCATGGAGATGAAACAGCTAACATGAAACAAAGCCGTGTCCTTTCCTCATTGTAGCATGTCAGGTGCCTTGTAGAATACGGTCAAAAGCTATACAGCATAAGAAGGGACCTGAAGCAGGGTGATGAGATTTTTCCAAGTAAACATTTCCCAACAAGTACAAAAGATAGGTAGGATGAACAAATTGTTCCCTGGAAAATTTATCTAGTTGTAACAATAACTTGGAGTGCTGGAGATGACTGAATTGTTATTGCTGACTTTGATACCTGTCTGTGTGTGTAAGCTCCACTTACATGATGCGCTTCCATTGCACATGAGCTTTATTGTCTTAGAGGGGGAAAAAAGTAAGTCTGTGTCCCAATATATTATAATTACTAAATGAGATAAGATAATTAGAATTGGCTTTTTTTTTTTTTTTTTTTTTTTTTAAATATAGGTACTTCAGAAAGTCTCCTTGTTTTGTTCAGATTAAACTCAGGTGCTGTTGGGGAGTACTGGCCTGAGAGGTTGACAGCAACACACAGTGATCTGTGAGAGCTGGTGAAAGATGTCTTACTGTGCATTTGCACAGATGGGTCATATCCCAAAATAACATGAGGAGCTTTGAAACCCGAACAAAGTGCTGAGTCCATTATCACATTGCCTTCAATTAGGGGACAGATCAATGTTTCAGCCTGGCTGTCCTTTCTGTGGTTGTTTTTAGAATCTTGGTATTTAGGAATCCCCTATGACTGGTTCTTATTTCCTGCTTCCCTCTCTTCAGCGTTCCCCCTGCCCTTTTGTTTCTCTCTGTAGCAGGGCGTATATGGTTTACAGTAGCCAGCACAGTTCTCCAGGGTTTTGGCTTTCACCTCTGAGACTTTGGTAGCTGGAAGAAAAAGCTTCTGATTAGAGAACTGACTTGCATACCTCAGTGGCCTATTCATCCGCAAGATGCGTATGTTTTCATCTCTTTGAGTAATTAAGGAGGCTGAATTTAGAGCTTGCTTTTATTATATTGTCGGTGTCAGTTTGCTTTCATCTACTTTGCTTTATTTTCATAAATGCTAGATAGCCATTTTACCTTTACATTGTAAGTGTTGAAAAGCTGCAGTGGGAAAGTATCCAGCACTACATACTTTGAAGAATAAAGAAATTAAATAATCCTGAAGCTGTTATTCGTATCATTTGTCATGTTCTTCGGGCTACACGTTTTGGGGGGGGGGGGGGAATAATAGTTTCTGTAGGAATAGGGCAGTTGCATCTGTGGGGACTGAACTGCCAAATGTCACCTTAAGCTTTATTAAAAAATGACACCAGCTTAACATTAAGAAATGCAAAAAATTATGCAATTAGTATGAGAAAACTGTGTGTGTGTGTGTATATATATATATGGAAAACTCTCTAAATCTTCTAATAAATATGTAGGATTTATCATAAAGCTACTCTTGGATTACCAACTCCAAGTATTAAATTGTAAGTAAATCTCTTTTCAAATCATGAATCTGCCTTCAATCATGGTATTTTAAAAGTAGTAATTTTATATTCAGTTTTTCTGTTACCTTCTACATTTTAAGCTGTTTGGGTGATATTTTAGTGACAGATTTATCTGTAAGACTGCAAACAGGAATGTAAGCTGCTACACAAGAATGTAAATTTAAAGCTGAATTCTATCACTTCAGCAGTATGGAATTTCAAGAATAAACCAAAATGTTAATGAGAGTCTTGATTTAAAAACTGGAAATTTAGAAGCGTTGATACTTGCTCGAAAGAAAATTCTTTTAAATCAATGGAAGTTTTAAATGTATTGCCAGATCAAGCTTTACTGTGAGAAATGTCTTTGTGTATCCTCTTCATTAATAACCTTTTGAGTTCTGGCTTGCCAGGCAGATGAGCTCACAGCACTGTAGTCTCACCCTCTATTTCAGCATACTGCAGGATGCTCAGCTGCTGGCAGCGTGCATCGTTTAGTTTCTTTCAGTAGTCTTCCATAATAATTTTAGGAACTTGTAGAACCTTCGAGGCAGGATGAATCGGAGCACTTTCTAGGAATTTGACTTAATTTCTCTTTTTGAGAAGGTACTGAGGACAAGTGCTAAAATATTACTGTCACTATTCTGAATGTTCTTTGAAGAAAAATTTTTGTTCTTACTGACATTAAGTCTGAATGACTGTTTTGCACAAGTTCTTCATTCTCTTCTTCCATTGTTCTTTATAAAAGATTTAGATAGTTTGAAAAGCCCAATTAAATACTTGAAACTATTACAGCAAGACAATCTTGACATAACTCATTCAACAGCAAATTGCTGTCTTGTGCCTGATCTTGTAGATGGCACTCTACCTGTGTGCTATCATTAACGAGTTCACTATGCAGAGGCCTCATCTTCATGAAAAAGGCTCCACCCATCTGAGAAGTGGTGAACCAGATGCAATCAGCATTTTTAAAAATAATTCATAGTAACAGCACTTTTTTGAGGAACAGAATGGTTAACCTCTTTCCATTTTGTTAGAGGAATCTGCTACAAAAGTGCAAGTCTTCCATTTATCAAAGGAAAAAAGAATATGCTATACAAATAAAAAAAAATCCTTCGAAAAAGCAGTTCCTGGAATAAAATGTAGGTGGAAGCAGTTAATAAAAAAAAAAAAAAATTGGGTTAAATCAGACAAAACCAAGAAAAACAGCTCCTTAGGTCATGGTTGCCCCTCTTCTTCAACCAAGTTGGTCACACAGTCTGTTGTAGTGGCAGGTGAAAGCTGTCTGCTGTGGTCTGTCTCCTGCAGCATGCCTGGCGTAGGG
Organism: Sagittarius serpentarius; assembly: GCA_034782735.1. Classification (NCBI taxonomy): domain Eukaryota; kingdom Metazoa; phylum Chordata; class Aves; order Accipitriformes; family Sagittariidae; genus Sagittarius; species Sagittarius serpentarius. The sequence continues at coordinate 3,923,292 of JAVKLA010000061.1, forward strand.
TATGCAGTTGTTCTCTCCAGGGGCAGTAGTGCTAATACGCTCTTCTTTCAGAATAGCGCCTCATTTACAGAAAATGCCTTGCCCCCTGCTGAAAATTCATGTGTTTATGAAATGCTAAATGTATTTTTTAAATGGTAAGTCGCTCCTGTTGTCACTTATTTCTGTGTATTGTCTCCTTCTGTGCTATTTACAGTAACAAAGACGTTTCTAAGTTGTTCTTTCTTGCTTTTGTTTTTCCACATGGTCGTGTAGCTTAATTTTGCTTTCCGTAACTAATGAGGGCATATTTGTAAGGTCACGATGACAAGGGAATACCCTTCTTCACAGGCTTTGAATTGGCCTACGAAAGTGCTTGCGCACGCTTTTCAGTACTGTCTAACTTCCACTTAAATCAGTGGTACTGAAAACATACTTTAAAATAGAGTGGATGTAATCACATCCTTGAAGTCGGGTGGGTACCTGTTTTATTGCTTTGCTGAAGAGTAGAGAGAATCTTATGCACACTGCGACTGAATCAGATTTTTTCTCCTGGGGTCATGGGCATAGTGAAGAAAGGATACAAGAGTCTTAAACTGCAGCAGAGTGTTTCTAAGGAATCGTATCTTGGATCATGTATCCATCTGCTTAGTGTATGGGAAAAATAATATCAAGAAGTTTTTGAATCTGTGTGGTGGTAAACTTAAGGAGGCTCTTGGTGATGTCATTTCTGGGACTCCACTTTTTAAATAAAGGGATGCAAATGCATCTAGCATTCAAACCATGGTTATAAAACTACTTACTGTGTTTTCTAAGCAGTTGCCTTCTGCAACTTTTGGTCTTCATTTCAAAGTCCCTGCAGGTTTCTGCCCAGTGGCTTGATTTCTTTGTCACACTTAGAGACACAATAAACTGTCTTTCTTTAAGCAAAATTGTAAATAAAAAAAAGAGGAATTAATGCAGCTTTGCATTCCTTAAGCAAGATAAGATGTACTTGCAAAAGACAGGAGTCACTGTCTGATGTACTTACAGAAACAGGGAGACAGGAGTCACTGCCTGATGTACTTACAGAGATGGGCGTCATTGTTTAAAGGCTAAACTGTAGATAACAGGAGGCCTAGTGACAGGTAAACCTGAAGCTATTGTCTAAGTAGGGAGGACTTGTGGGCTTGAGTTGGTCAGAACTAATTAATGGTTGGTAAAGGGACTTCCATAAGGACTGGGCATGCGTAAAGTTGGAGTTCATCAAGCGGATGCTGTGAGGAAAACTATGGACTGCCACTAGAGACCCTCGAAAGGCCACAGACTCATTTTATTAAGCATGCGTAATGAAGATCCATATATTATAACTAGTTCCAGGAAACAGAATGAACATGCATGATTATTCTGGGAATTGTAATAAATATGTAAATAACTGATCTATATAATCAGGTACTGTTTTAAGTTTTGGTATGCACAATAGGAGGAATTATCCCCCGAGCATCCAGCGCTGCAAGAAAGAATGCCTGCCTTCTAAAACTTAAAGACAAGTCTTAGGGGGTTCTTTTATGACCGACTTTTACTGTAACACTTCTACAGTGCTTCAGGTTTACTGTTCATCTCCTAGCAGGTTAAAACTAATCTGTAGTTGCTCAGTCAGTTAACAAAACCAAATGCTCTCCTGTTAAAACTCGGTGAATACTGAGTGTAATGTACTCACACAGGTACAGGAATCACTGGATGATAGATCATCACAGGAATACCACCTGGTTTCAATATTTGCTGATCTATGAAGCCACTTTATTACTCAGGTGTTTAACAATATGCAGATATGTGTATTAATGGTTTCTGTGTCATATTAAAATGCCAAATTTATAATTTTGCACTTTATAGAGCCTGTAGAATCTAGTTCCCAAACTGTGCCATTGGAAAACAAGACTGCAAATCAATTACTTCATGCTTGATCCTGTTTGGATCGCTTTTCTTTGCTAAGATCCTTGTTCAGCAGACACTGTGAAAGTGAACATGCTGGTGAGTTTGACCTGTTATTCAGAGATAACTGCAGACTAATAACAACTTTGATCATTGAGAAATCTATTATTTTTTGACCTCTAAGACAGCATAAATGGCCCAGTTTTATGAACTGAAATTTATAGGCTTGTCAGATCTAACATTCAGGCTTTTCTTATCTGGAAAATTAAGGCCAATCCTACATGCAGAACGATAGGCATTTTCATCAAACACCTATCCTTTGCTGTAGTTTACTCCCTAGGGAGGCAAAATGCAGAAGAGGTGATTTCTGGAAAGCAACTGCAACATTCTTAGCAGAAGTAATTTATCAAATCACTGCTTTGAAAACTAGCATGCATTTAATGGTACTGAAACTCCCTTGTAGTCTGTAAAAAATAAACCAAAGATCAAATCTGTTTTGGTTAGTATGGTTCAAATGCTCTTTCCAGATTCTCAAAGCAGACTTCAGCCTCACAGATACTCTGTCTTGAATGTTAAGATCATCTACTGCTAAGTGGAAGGTGAATGGCCACACGGTTAGGCTAGAGTTGCCATATGGTGAGTCAGCTTTGCTTTTAGAATTTTTTAGTTTTGTCACAGAGTAATAATGCTTAGAGATTTACTGTTTATTTTCTCATGTTTAATATTGCAGCAGAAATCTTCAGCTGACATTCACCATGTTATTAAGCAAATGTTCCAGTATGAGGCAGGATTTTTTTTTTTCTTTGAGTGACAAGACCATACTTCCTTTTAAAACTCAGTGCAAATAAAATCTCTGGATTTAATATTCTTTGGGTTTTTTTTTTTTCCCTGCTATTGAATAGGGAAGTCAGTTTAGGTCCTTGTTATACAATATTCATTCAGGGGTGGTATCTGAAAAATCCCCTCCTCAGAAATTAAATATGGCTCTCATATGATAACATGTACTTTGGACTTAATGCAAAAACAAAAGAAGTCAGTAGTGAGATACCTGATGCTTTTATACATCCATTATTGCTCATTTTGAGTAAAAATTTAAAAGGATTGTTCTTTCTCAGAACTGGACTCTGCGTTTCTCAATATAAGCATTCATTTGTATTGTACTTACTACTACTTCTTTGCAGTGATGTGGAGATCCTGGTATAAAAAGATTCTAGAATTTTTGTGTGGTATAAAACTGGGAACATCTGATCACTTAATGTTAGTTTCTGAGTATCATAGGCCTTTAACTTGTACTCACCATTCTGCTGAGCCTGGTAAGATGACTTTGACAGAAGTGTGTTGCTTCCAGTCTGAAGGCTCTCAGTGTTTATCTTTGTCAGGAAAATCAGACTGGATAGAGGATCCCTCACTTTTTTGGGATGCTTTTCTTATGGTGAATCACCCTGACTATTCAAAAATAGGCATATGGTATGCCTGATTTCTGTCTGGTTTTATTTCACTTCACATTCTGGGTGTTGGTTCTTGTTTCATTTTTCTGTACAAAATTAGACAGGTCTTTAATACCTAGTATTTTTTCACTTATGGATTATTATAAATTATGACCAACACTGAATTTGTTGATATTGGAGACTGAATTAAGGGTATTTTTAGGGCACAGGACTACAGATATCTAAACAGAAATAAGTGTAGTTGTTTCCGTAAGTGCTGCAAAAGCCTGAATCCTACATTTCTAGTCTACATAAAAACTGGAAAATGTTAAAGTACATATGGAAATATATTTTCATCATCATAAATCTTGCTTCGACTCATTGGTATGCAACTACCAAGTAATTAAATGTAATTGAAGTGCTATGCCAGAGGATGTGTGGTCCGAAAGTAATTGCTGCTCATGTAATGCTCTGTAGTGTGATCTAGAAGCTGAACTTAATTGTGTATTTGACCTGCTCAAAATGAATAGCAACTACCATCTTATTTCAATACACCTGTATTTTAAATGCTACTTAATTAGTCAATATTAAACTAACAATGATGCAGCAGTAGGCACTACTGGCTGTATGTAAGTGATTGTTAGGTTGTATTGAATGTGCATCATACCAGCATACTTCAGAGGCAAACCATTGTCATCTTGTTTTATAACTAAGCGCGTTCACGGTTTCCTTGTATGTTCTTTCAGTGATATGAAACATCTCTGAATTTAGTTTTTCTGTGGAAATGCTGCTGGATCTAACCAAATAATCTTCTAGAAGTAAGTGAGGTGCTCTATATCCTTTGTGTTTACACTTGTTAAAACTGTCTCAGACTTAAGTTTGTTAATTCGTTAAACCAGACATTGTTGCTTGTGCTGCATTTGAGCCTATACAAGTAGAAGAAAACTCCTGTTCTGCTACAATGAGTCCTAGACTGATTAGAAATAAAGAAAACTTACTATCTTTGGCTATGGCTTCATTAGCAAATAGCAAGGCCCAGTTAGAGTGGATCTTTAGAGCAAAACTGTTAGTGCTAATGATCCACTGATAGCACTGACTTCCTTTAGAAACACTGAAGCACTTAGCTACCTTTTTGAGTTGCATTCCTTTAGAAACACTGAAGCACTTAGGTACCTATTGGAGGTGCATTCAACTGATGCCAAAGTCAGTGTTTTCCTTGGATGAAAATAGTATTTCATTCCAAAGTATGGCAGGAGCAGGAGACTGCCTATAGTCTTGATGCTCTTGGTAACGGGCTTGTATATGACAAAAGAAAAAAAAAGATGGGATCATTTGCCAGTCCATATCAGAGAGTTCTCAGCTTTCTAATCAGTAGGCTGTTTTCAGTTTTTAGCTTGAAGGGGAGAGAAGGAAGGTCTCGTGTCCAGATGAAGACTTGAGACAAAATAACATTCTGAAGAGTTTTGCTGAAGCAGTCTTAGCCAGACAGAAATGGTTACTCACCTCATCAGTATCACCTAATCAGCAGGTCATAGGCAAGGCTATGATTTGGGCGAGGAGGGTGTGAGTGAGCAACATCTCCTCTGGTTTAATCTGCACAGCTTTGCAGCAAAGAAAGGAGAAAGGAAAGGACATAGGGTGAAAGGAAACAAGATGTAGCATGATTTTTCTCTTGCCTAATAGTGGGTAATGGGAATAGAGAACAGACTTGAATTAGAATCCATATTTCAACAATATTTCATGAATTATTGCTTTAAGCACTAACCACTTGTTTCTAGCATGGAGTGTGCTTTAACAAGTCTGTTATGTTTTGGAGATGACTCCCTGCAACTTGTTGTAAAAGGAATCCAAAGATACGGTGGCTTGAAAGGGATTTAATTACAAGAAGTCACAAATGGTTCATTGCCTCATGGAAATGAAAGGTGTAATTGCAAATCTAATCTGTTCATGCCTGAAACTTCAGCAACATTAACGTCTGGAATGGAAATTGCATAAACTCTCTTCTCAAGGTAGTCTGGTTGATGCTTATTTGCTTGATTGATATCTTCCTCTTGGCCACATATCTGGCACTGAGCAAATACTTATGGTACTGTTGAATTAGTTGAAATAATGATCGCTATGTTGTCTTACTCTGAGAAGTTAGGTGGTTCTAATGACGACTGTCAAAAATAAGTGGAAAGAAAAAAATCAAGTCTTGCTGTCAGAACTTTTTTCTAGCCTATAAATACTGGAACTTCAGCTGTATTGTAGCTGTAATCGAAATAACACTGACAGAATTAGTATATCCAGAGGAAATAACATTTGTAGTTACAAATATATGTGACAGGGTGGCTTTTGAATACAGTAAGGTAAAAAGAGTGTGGATTTTACTCGGATCTATCATGATGTATAAATTGCCTTTTAAAGAAAACTAATATCTCGTGTGTTGGAAAAGTGTGATTTAAAGTTTATTTTGCTATTTAAAACATAATGTTTTTTCTGTGTTGTTACCTTTTCCTGCTGTGATTGTTTTAACTGTATTCTGCTGCTTCTCTTTCTTAAAATACATGGGCAGTACATTGATAAGACCTGTCTGTGTAAATCTTGTCTTAAAACAGTTTTGGAGTGGTGATCAAAAGAGCTAGCATATGCTTCCAAGTCACTTTGGATTAAATATGCTAGAGTGTCTACTGATTTCTGAATGTCAAATTTGACACTAAAGTTAGATGGGAAATGACTGTCTGTTCTGGGGAAAAAAAAAGATTCCATTTTTTTCCTTGAAGACTGCTTGAACTTAAACTAAGGTGGTGCCACTGATGTTGTAGCCGTGAAAATTTACTGAAGGATCCTTAGTTATTCCAATAAAATCCCCTCCAGCATATGAAAGTAATCAGTGTCTGCTTCCACCCCAGTTCCTCCAAGTCTTCTGATGTAAGGTTGTGGAGTTGCTAGAAATTCGGGCTGTCTAGAATATAGTTGTTAATAAATGCCAAGTTTCCAGATTTGTTTCTGAAATGTCATGGAATCTTTTTTCCAGTATTCCTCCTAAATAAAAGTCAGAGATAGGTGTGCTTCAAAGTAGCCAGTAACCTGAACTTGGACTTCCTACCCTTCAAATGCAAGTTTGGTATGTGCTTTATTTAATTCGTATCAGGTATTTGAACATATCTTTATGCCAAGCAATGCCATAAGTTAGCTATTGCAAGTCAATTCTTCTTTGTGCTGTAGTTGTCACATATCATATAAATAATTGACCTTGTGGCAGGCTGGAAACAGGTCTGAATCTGGCTCTCCCCCTATCCTGGATGAGAAAGAGGCCCTGGAGTCCCTTGTTTAGTCTTGAAATTCCATTTTCAGCCCAAGACACTGTTCCTACGCAGCACTACTTTGGCTCTCCTGTTATAATTTGCTTAGTTTGGAGCAATGTAATTAGCACAAGCTCAAACATTGTGGTAATAGCTTGAGTTTATCACCTCCTGATTAGCTTAGCGTTTGCCTCTGGCGCTCTTGTTTTATTAAGATGTATTCAGTAATGACGAAGCTAAAGGCTCAGAAAGCAGCATACCTGCATACTTGTCCAGAAGTCAAAACTCTGTCATAAGACTGGGCTTGCTAAGATCAGAATGAATGCCCCTTTTAATTTTCCTAGTGCTGCATGCTGCATCTCATTATTCCTTTCCTCCTGAATTACGGTATCTGAAATTGCTTTTTTGTCTGCATGGTACGTGAAAAATTCAAGTAGAATGGAATCAAGGGGTAGGTGTGAAACACAAGCACTGTGCTGTGACCTTACCCTGTCACAGATAGCCTGTGTGGTCCTTGGTGGGTCATTTCTTTGCAAAAGTCAAAGAAACTCATGCCTCAGGAAAAGAAAAAAGGCTAAGAGCAGAATGAAATGATGACTAAATGTCATCAATGACTACTGAAGATTTTAAGTTCTGCCCTTTTACTGAAGGGTCAGAGTTGTCAATGCAGGAATTCTCTGTCAAACATCTATGGATGAGGCTGATGTCAGCAAAAGCAGAATCTGCATGGATATGTGGTCCTGTACAGCATAATATTTTCATAAACTGCTACTTACACAAGCTGAGGCAAGTACTCATTATGCTGAGAAAAGACTGTATGAGAGTTGTGCTCTGCACGTACTGCTCAAATGTAAAGGCTTGGAAATGCGTTTTTTCTGCTTTTAGTTCAGGTCCAGGGAGGCTACAGACTCTGTGTTACTCATCTCCCCTTTGTTCTTATGGAGGCCAGCACTGATTTCTCTTCCTTTCTTTCTATAGATATCTACTTGCTGCTGCCCCTAAGGCTCATTTACCATACTAGCTTTTGAGAGAGGTGGCTTCCTGCTTTCCAGACACTTCTTCAAGAGTGTGAGCTGTACTCATGTAGTTTTTTGTTAAAGAAGAGAAATTGAAGTACCTCACTTCCAAATCTGGGGCAGGGAAGCCCATGTGTCGAGGCCATGAACATCTGATAGTCACTCCTTGGCCTCTTTGCTTTTATCCCATAGTCTGGGGCTTTCCTTGTACATTTTGGAAGAAAAAGCAATTTGGAGTCAGCATAGAATTTGGATGACCTTATGGACAAAATTTCTGTAATTCTGCAATGGGGAGGCACTGTAGTGAGATGAAACAAAAATGTCTATAGAGGGCTACTGCAGAAGTTGCTTGTAGCCACGAGAGCCCCATTAATAGATCACAGTCAAGGACAGTGCAAGAGAATAGGAAAGGTGTTACAGGCTGTGCCTTCCTTAAGGGGAGGTTGGTTTTTTTTTGTCCCCTGAGATGAGCTTCTCTAAACTTCAGTAACAATTCAATGGAAGACAGTTCCCTATTTCATGCTTCCCAGGTACTTAGTCGGTATGGCGTCATAATGTAGAAGATACCAAAAAAATTTTAATTGAAAGTAATTAAAAAAAGCTGACAATAACATTTTTTTCCTTTTTTTTTCTTTTAGAAAATGCTGATGCTGAGAAAATAGGATGAACTTTTTTTGCCTTTTTGATAAATTCCTACCATAACCTTTTTTCAGTGCTGTTTGCTACACGTGGCAGCTGAATTCAAGCCTCTTTTTAGGGGAGGACTCATTACTATAAAATTTGATTACATAATATTTGTAGTGAAAGTATTTTATGGGTCAGCAGGAAAAAGCTCAATTACTACAACGTTCCTGCCACAGAGCATGGGTGAGTTGCTATGTTTCATCAGATACAGTATGACATGAGTAGTTGTAAGTCATTCAGTCATCTCTGTAAATTAGACCCTCTATAAAAGGAGTATTCAAAACCAGTATGTAGTTTTTTGTGTTTGGTGAGAGGAGATAAAATAGTTGGTTTATAAGCCAATAGTTAACAATAATGTATTTTGTGTTTCACTTAAAGAATAAATACGTAAAATCTAAATGATTCATAAACTTCAGCCATGTTTTCAAGAGTGATCTTGATATGCAAGGTTTTAAATCTCAGTGGAAGGTAGCTGCTGTTGTACTCCCAAGTCAATTTGCACCAGATCTTCAAATGTATTTGAGTGCCTTATTGCTGTTGACAGTAAGAAAAGATTTTGATTTCTAATTAGGTAACAATCTTTCTATGAGGTTCTTACCTGAAGAAAAGGTAACTTAAAGTCTAAATTAAAAAGAAAAAAAACTTAGCCTGTATGATGTAAAAACTGACTTCCTAGAATATTATTACTCAAGGCAGTCCCAGAGCCTTTGCAGTGTTCGAGTTTTATTGGATTCCATAGCTCAATAAAAATTGCTTTTTCAACAGCCCCGGTGGAAGGGAATTTAAACACTAAGGTTTCAATAGATGTTACATAATTTTGTTCCTTTTTATACTTCCTCAGCACTACATCAACTTCGTGCCCTTCTGGAAAGAAAAGGGGCAGACAGGGTCCTTCTGCAGATGCCTTTGAGAAGTATGATAATGCACAAGGAGGCACTCAAACCACTGGAAAGAAAGCACTGCCTGTTTCAATATTAACAAACGACCTTCTGTTAACAAATTACATTTATTCTGTTAGTGTAGGTAAATATTTTAATTCTGTGAGCTTTTTTTACTGTGAAATAATTCAGTGTTGTATGGAAAGACTAAATATAAATAATACATCTGGATATAACAAAACAGAAAATCTGAAGGCTATCAACTCTTGTAACAATGTTTTCCTGCATTACAAATGCAAAAATGCTTTCCTAGGACTTGTATTTAGGGAAACAGTTCAGCTCACTCTTAAATTTGAAGTGTGATTTAAGATTTGCAAGCTTCAAACAGACCTTAGTCCCTAAGTGAGGGATGCTTTGTTAAAATAAAAAGCTAATCCTCCAGGTGCTCCCTCCCAGAATGTATCGATTTTACTTTAAGAAGCTGGCATGCATTCCTGCTAAGAGGTCTTTTCTTATAAACCTTGATCAAAGATATTCTCCGTGTTACATGCAGGTAAAAACTCTGTAGAGTTTTTCTGTCTAATCATCAGAGTAATTTATAATTTGTCTACACAGCAATGGAATGACTAAACAAAAAAAAAGTTGTAAATAGTTAAGAGGCTTTTTTCTTTCAGTGGATTAAATTTAGACAAGAAAGCAAAATAAAATAAAGGAACCAGAGAAAACATGCAGCTGATGGCAGAGTTACACATTATCAACCCTCTAGACTGAATTCAGGATAAATGCTTGGGTAAGACAAAGTATAAAACCTTTGTCATCATCAGTAGGCCACCACATTTAATGAAAACTGAGTTCCTGTTTCTCTGGACCAACAATGAGGTTGCATTTCCACAGTTCAGTCATTTCTAAAAATGTTATTTGTAAGGTTTACCATATGCCCGATAAGAAGGACCCTCAGTTGTAGGAGTGCACTTATTCAGAGACATAAAACAAGAAGGTTTGCACAACTTTAGTAAGCATAAATCTCTGTTGCATGTTCCTTCTTTTATTACAGAGATGATAGCTAATACTATGTTGTAAAACTTGAAGAGGAAGGAGAAAAAGAATGGTATGTTTTTCATTTCTTCTGTGCACTAGATCACTTATTTTGATCGAACCAGTAAAACCTTTTCAGAGAGTCATTTACAATGTTTCTTTCAAGTGACATATCTTTAGCACCTTTTTACATGTACCAGTCTGTTTTGTCAAGTCTGTAGTATTGCATTTATTTCTTACACTTGAGTGCAAGATATCTTTCTGAAAACAACTATGGAAAGAACAGTATAGAATGTAATTGGAGAGAACCTGAAAAAGAAATGCTGGATGTTTTGCCCTATGCTATGCCCTATTTAGAACTGAAATAACACATAGCTGTATCTTAAAGAAATACATAGCTACTAAAAGTTCTTGCACTTAAGAATGCTAAAGATGAATACTGAGTAAAGGAGATAGGCAAGACCCACCTGTATTAACATGCTCTGTGATTAAAACAAAAAAATACTGGAAAATGAGATGTCAAAGAACATATTCGGAATAATCATTCATGTGAGTGGTATTTTATGGGAGGTGGTGCCTGTGAATAGTTAGCTGTTTAAAGGTTTTCCATCAATGTTGCTTGCAGGTTTTTTCTATCTTGATTTTTTTAAGGTTGAGTCCTCCTTAACTATTTAGTTTCAGGGAAAATGTTAACATAGGTAAACTTCTGAAAAAATACAGGTTGTGTTTGAATCACAACCTGGGTATTTGTCTTTTGTTAGATGTTTGAGATACAAGAATCTGTAAAACTAAAGAAAAAATAATAATTCAGTTTCTTGACCCTGAAAGTTAGAGAAGTAAAAGGAAGCTATTGTTATTTCTTCTGAACCAGTTTGCTGATTCCTTCAGGGATAAAAACATACAGCATTGCAAAACGCTTTGCCAACAGATGCAGCAGATCATCTTTAACATGTTTTAAATTTTTTTTGTCTGGATACTATTAGTAAGTTCTTTCTGATTTTCAACATAAGAAATGCCAAGAAGATGCTATGATAAATACTGCCTTAGCAATACTTTGTTATTGAGAAGACAACTGAAAACTTCTCAAGGATAACTCTGGTATATGAGAAGGCAGGTGAAATTTTAGCCTATCACTGTTGATTGTGAAGTTTTATTTCTCTTCTCCTGCCCATCAGCATCTGTGCTTTTGGATGGGAGATCCAAAATCCCTCTTACCCCCTAGGCTACCATCTCTGTTTTTCTAGCTTTTAAAAAGAACGTAAAACATGCTGCCTACATGATTGGCCAAAATTGCAATATTAACAAGGGAGGGTGAATGAAAATTCCAGTACAAATGACATGTGCTGCTGTCATTTAGGGTTTGAAGTTGTTACACTGTGGTATGAAGAGTAGCAGATGCTCCTGTTACCTTAAGTGTCTTTTCCTAAGCCTTATGATTTAAAACTAGCATCATCAGTTTCTCAGCTCTATAGTCTTAATTTGATACCAGGCACATTTTCAACCAATCTGAGTGAATATGAAAACATGAAGGGAAAAATAGTGTCTTAGGGGAGATTTTTCTATTTGTAGAAGTAATCTCCATTGACAGTGTGTGAGCCTTCGGAGTAAAGAGAACAGAAGATGGGGAGTGGGTGACTTCCGGGGGGGGGGG